>JBBPBX010058026.1:0-22235 GCA_038048925.1 Garcialebias charrua
CTCGCTTCCGTGAAAACTGCTCGAGTCTCCTCCTCCCTCCTTCCGGAGCGGGTGAGCTCGCCTCAGTACCCCTCTGAAACCAGCCCGAAAATCTCAGGAAATCTCGCGCGGCTCAGCACGGAATATCCGGTTGGAAAGGATGAAAGGGGGTCTCTGCGACGCACATATGACGTAACATCCGACCCGAGCCGACCGGTGGAAAAGGGGCATTACACAACCAGTTGGCTGATGACAGCCTGAAACCAGCTGCTCACATGATCAAGGAGGACCATCCTTGATAGAGAGGAACGATGGTTTGAGAGAGGAGTAAAGGAGGCCATCTTTGTGAAAAGAAACCGTCCATCATTAAACAGAGGTGGAGGCCTCCGGGTTCAACTGTCTCCCTCTTACAATGCTGTTATTGCTAGTATCACTCAGCCCTCTGTGAATAGCAAACAACCATCAGGGTGCTAATGATCCATTGTTAGGCTGATGGCCCTCCTTGATCATGTGAGCAGCTGGTTTCAGGCTGTCATCAGCCAACTGGTTGTGTAACACTGTAGCCGTTTACGCATTGGCCAGCCCTCCCCGGCTCTCCCAGCTTCTAACCCGGGTTCGGCGTATTCGCATTTACCTTTTCCGCCCGGGATCCACCCTTGTTCTGGAACCATCTTCATCGTGGTTCTATCGGGCCGAGCCCCGTACGGACCCAGTTTCACGTCATGTACTGCTCACATTTGATTCGTTGTTTGCAGCAGGGGCGGGACTCATTCAAACAACCTCAGCGCGAGGGTTGAATTTCATTCAAATTTAACTACAGAAACGAGAAACCCCTAAAACAATTGTTAGCTGAATTAGTTTTTCTGAGTTAAATTTTTGATAATAACTGATCACAAATCAGCTTATGTTACAACGTAAATAACAACGAAGCGCGGACCCATTTCCGCCTTTCAGCGCGACTTGAATGTCATTAAACAATTGTTAAAACAATAACTAATATTGTCTAACTGTTGCGCGCAGCCAGGGTTTTAAAATATAACGAATAATCTCTAACTTTTACGTGCAGCTAAAATGTTAAGAGGAGTGATTCCTATATGGGTAAGGTGGACACCTGAAAATCCAGTCCGCTGTTTAGCTCAACGCGTTAGAGCACTGCTGTTTTGACCGGGAGAACCCGCCTGTGACAAAGTTATTTTACTTTTTTCTTTTTAATTCACATTTTCTTTTAAATAAAAAGGAGTCTGTTTGGTTAACAAACTCCTTTTTATTTACTCCAATAAAAAAAAAAAGGTAAAATAACTTTGTTCCAGGCGGGAGGTCTACTTCCCCCTAAGACAAAATGGTACAGGCTCTATTCAACCTCTGCTCGACTGCCTGGCTGACATCAGGGACTGGATGGCTTTAAATTTCTTAAGCTTCAATGATAAGAAGTCTGAAGCCATATTGTTCCTTCCCAATGACACAACCTCAAACCACTGCATTGACCTGTCTGCTCTACCCCTGTCCGAAAAACAAAAAGTCAAAAATCTGGGAGTGATAATGGATCCTTCCATGAAACTCAACAGTCATGTAAACATGATTGTCAAATCCTGTTTTTTCCAGCTGAGGCGTCTGTCTAAGCTGAAGCCCATATTATCCAAAAAGCACCTGGAGACAGTGATTCACGCATTCATTACATCTAGGCTTGATTACTGCAATTCACTTCTGTTTGGCGTCAGTCAAGCCACCATTGCACGATTACAACTGGTTCAGAACGCAGCTGCCCGATTTTTAACCAGCACACGCAAAAGAGAGCACATTACACCAGTCTTGGCCTCCCTTCACTGGCTACCGGTTCATCTTCGAATCCAATTCAAAATTCTCATGTATGTCTACAAATCGCTGAACAGTCTCGCCCCCGCCTATCTCTCGGATCTGATACACCCATATGTCCCTCCACGTGCTTTGAGGTCAGAGGATCAGGTACTCTTAATAGTTCCAGAAACTCGCCTTAAGCGCAGGGGTGACAGGGCGTTCTCTGTAGCAGGCCCAAGACTCTGGAACGAGTTACCGCTGCTCATCAAACAGGCCCCCTCCCTCTCGGTTTTCAAATCCCGGTTAAAAACTCACTACTACTCCATCGCTTTCAATGCCAGCTGATGTGTACTGGATCGTTTGATTTATGATCTGCAATGTTTTTATGTTTTTCGTGTTGTACTTCATTGTATGTGTTGCCTGTTGCGTGTTTGTTTGTCCAGCACTTTGGTGGACTTGTTCCTGTTTAAAGTGCTTTATAAATAAAATGGTATGGTATGGTATGGTATAGGTCAAAACAGCAGTGCTCTAACGCGTTGAGCTAAACAGCGGACTGGATTTTCAGGTGTCCACCTTACCCATATAGGAATCACTCCTCTTAACATTTTAGCTGCACGTAAAAGTTAGAGATTATTCGTTATATTTTAAAACCCTGGCTGCGCGCAACAGTTAGACAATATTAGTTATTGTTTAATGACATTCAGGTCGCGCTGAAAGGCGGAAATGGGTGTGCGCTTCGTGTTATTTACGTTGTAACATAAGCTGATTTGTGATCAGTTATTAACAAAAATTTAACTCAGAAACACTAATATATATATATCCAGCTAACAATTTTTTTTTGCCGAGTCTCCTCTCTTAAAACACGAACACTCCACCCACGTGAAGAGAGCACCCCACCCACTTCCAGAGAACTGCCCACCCACTTCAAGGCGGCTCTGCGGCAAATGCGTAATGAACGCGGGTGGCCCAGAGCCACCCAGGGGCGGCCCGGGGCCATTGAGGGCTGGCCAATGCGAAAACGGCTTCTGAGAGGGTGCTATTTATAAGACTGAGCTGAATACAGCAACTCAGACTGAGGAAGTCTTTCGGACGAAAGACAAAACGTTTCTACATTTTTTTTGCTTTGTTTTATTTTTTGAATGTCCAGAGGACCAGACTTAGCTTTTTTAGATATTATTATTATTTATTTTTTTACTATGTGATCCTACTTAAGAATTTTTGACATACGAACGCCCCCTAGGGACGGAACTAGCTCGTAAGTCGGGGACTACCTGTACAGTATTCTTTTTACTAGCCTTATTGCATATGCCACTTTACCTCTATACCAATATCAACTACCTCATACATATACTGTGTACATTAACTCATATGCTGCTTTGTCACTCTTTTACAAATGTCAATGCCAGAACCTTCATTTTATTTTATAGATATACTTTTTATACTTTTATACTACTATGCAAAAACTCAGGACAGTATTACACTTTTATTATTTCATTTTATGCTTATGTTTATTAAATGTTTAGTGTTTTAGTGTTGGTGTAACTTTTCATACTTTTATACTACTATGCAAAAACTCAGGACAGTATTACACTTTTATTATTTCATTTTATGCTTATGTTTATTAAATGTTTTAGTGTTTAAATGGTTACTGTTGCACCGAGGGACTGAGAGAAATGCAATTTCAATCCTGTCTATGTCCTGTACATATTGTAGTTTTGACAATAAAGTTGACTTTGACTTAAGAACCACGCTGCTAACAGGACCACGCTGCTAACAGGACCACACTGCTAACAGGACCACACTGCTAACAGGACCACACTGCTAACAGGACCACACTGGTAACAGGACCACACTGGTAACAGAATCATGCTGTTAAAAGAATAACGCTGCTAACAGGACCACACTGGTAACAGGACCACGCTGCTAACAGAATCAAGCTGCTAACAGAATCACGCTTCTACCATGCTGCTAACAGGACCACACTGGTAACAGGACCACGTTGCTAACAGGACCACACAGGTAACAGGACCACGTTGCTAACAGAATCACGCTGCTAACAGGACTACGCTGCTAACAGGACCACACTGGTAACAGGACCATGCTGCTAACAGGACCACACTGGTAACAGGACCATGCTGCTAACAGGACCACACTGGTAACAGGACCATGCTGCTAACAGGACCACACTGGTAACAGGACCACACTGCTAACAGAATCACGCTGCTAACAGGACCATGCTGCTAACAGGACCACACTGGTAACAGGACCACGCTGCTAACAGGACCACACTGGTTACAGGACCACGTTGCTAACAGAATCACGCTGCTAACAGGACCACACTGCTAACAGGACCACACTGGTAACAGGACCACGCTGCTAACAGAACCACGTTGCTAACAGAATCACGCTGCTAACAGGACCACACTGCTAACAGGACCACATTGGTAACAGAACCATGCTGCTAACAGGACCACATTGGTAACAGGACCACGCTGCTAACAGGACCACACTGGTAACATAACCACACTGCTAACAGGACCACACTGGTAACAGAACCATTCTGCTAAAAGGACAATGCTGCTAACAGGACCATGCTGTTAACAGGACCACACTACTAACAGGACCACACTGCTAACAGGACCATGCTGCTAACAGGACCACGCTGCTAACAGGACCACACTGCTAACAGGACCACACTGCTGTGGATGGCACTTAATTTCCTTCATTTTAATGATAAAAAGACCGAGGTTATGGTCTTTAAATCTAGTGCTCCTGACAGTCCCACCACTTTTGATTTTTCCTCTTTGGCCCCATATGAAAAGTCGATTGTGACAAATCTAGGAGTGAAAATTGACCCCTGCCTGAAACTGGACTGTCACATCAACAGCATGGTTAAGTCCTCGTTCTTTCATCTGAGGCGCCTGTCAAAAATCAAGCCCCTCCTTTCTAGACGCCACTTAGAGACCGTAATCCACGCTTTTATTACTTCACGCCTGGATTATTGTAACTCTCTTCTGATTGGAGTAAATAAGGCCTCGCTTTCTCGGTTGCAGCTGGTACAAAATGCTGCTGCACGATTTTTGACTGGTACAGGCAGACGTGAGCACATCACTCCAGTTTTAATGTCCCTTCATTGGCTTCCTGTCCAGTTTCGAATCCATTTTAAAGTTTTATTGTTTGTTTTTAAGTCTTTGAACGGTTTTAGTCCCTCTTATCTGTCTGAACTGCTTCAACTTTATGTGCCATCACGTGCTCTCAGATCCGCTGACCAGATGCTTTTAGCAGTCCCAAAAACCTTTTATAAGACCAGAGGAGACAGAGCATTTTCAGCTCTGGCTCCTAAATTGTGGAACGAGCTGCCACTGAAGGTCAGGCAGGCCCCATCAATATCTGTTTTTAAAACTCGTTTAAAAACACATATGTTTTCATTGGCTTTTAAACCAGAATGAGTTCACATCTCTGTTTTAATGTTGTATTATTTTACTTGTGATGTTCCGATATTTATATGATTGAGATTGATTGTTTTTATTGTTTTGTGCTTGTTTTTATTTTTGTACAGCACTTCGGACGGCTGCTGCTGTATTTTTAAGTGCTTTATAAATAAACTGGTATGGTATGGTATGCTAACAGGACCACACTGCTAACAGAATCACGCTGCTAACAGGACCATGCTGCTAACAGGACCCCAATGGTAACATAACCACGCTGCTAACAGAATCACGCTGCTAACAGGACCACGCTGCTAACAGGACCCCACTGGTAACATAACCACGTTGCTAACAGAATCACGCTGCTAATAGAATCAGGCTGCTAACAGAATCACGCTGCTAACAGGACCACACTGGTAACAGGACCACACTGGTAACATAACCACGCTGCTAACAGGACCACACTGGTAACAGAACCATTCTGCTAACAGGACAATGCTGCTAACAGGACCATGCTGCTGTATATATATATATATATTTTTTTTTTTCACTGTGGGTGCTTTGTTTTTTTAATTTTATTTATTTATTTTTTTTAACTCATGCTTTGGTATTGTGCTTTTTTGCGAGTTGAGATTCTTCTCATCCTGATCAGTTCATTGTTGACCTTGTGTTGATCTGCGTACGACAAAATAAACAATAAACATAAAATAAACAATAAACATATTAACCTCTTTGTTTGACATTGTTTAAATATTCTGCAGGTTTTGATTAAGTCACGTTTTGCTGCTGGTTAATTTCTGCAACATGAAATCAAAACGTTCTCTAAACATCCGTCAGACTGACCAATGAAGTCAATAACCCTGTTTCTGTGTGTGTGTGTGTGTGTGTGTGTGTGTGTGTGTGTGTCTGTGTTTGTTGTGTGTTTGTGTTTATGTGTTTGTTGTGTTTGTTTGTGTGTGTGTTTCTGTGTTCCAGGGACTTGAAGAAGAATTTGATCAGCACGGTGGAGTCCGGAGCCTTCAGGGGTCTTCTGGCCTTGAGGAGACTGTGAGTAGAAGAAGCCTCTTCTGTAAAGAAAACAAAAAAACAAACGGGAGAAGACGGGACAGAAGTTGTTGTTGTTGTTGTTGTTGTTGACTGGACAAATGGAGCTTCACACCAACCAGCAGCCGTGCTGACATGATGAAACTCTTCTTATTAAACTAATATTAAACAGGCAGAGTGTTTGAGTCTGTGCACGTGTCTCTGTGTGGTTAGAAGTTGTACGTGCGCACGTCTCTTTGAACTCCTGCTACATGTTTCAGTCTGTCTGTCACGCAGCTCTGGTAAAATCTGGATCAAGTTCCCACGTCGTGTCTTTGTGGGTCTCCCTGCACTCGAGTGCTCCTGATGATGAACGCTCCGTGTTGCAGCCTGATGACAGGAGGATCTGGACATGCAGGAGGATCTGGACATGCAGGAAGGCTAACGGAGAGTTCACCGTATCGATTCTGGGCGGGTGCGCCTTGGGGAGAAGCAAGAGGCTAATTTAAAAATAAAAAAAATAAAGTGCTTCCCAACTGGTGATTACTGGAGCGCTCTGCTTCTGCTGCACCCGAGCAGTTCTTTAATGACAGCGTGTGGCCATGATGGCGCTGCGCCACTGGCTGACGGAGGCCCGCTCCAACAGAACGCTGTGTTTAAAGGAGGACGCGCCCGTCAGCACTTGTTATGTGAACAAGAACATTTTCAACTAGAAAGTTCCTGTAGGAACTTTGGCAGGGACCGCCACGTGGCAGCCATTTTTAAATGTTGATTTGACAGGAGCGTGTGTTGGAGTGCGCTCTCACCTTCCATCATACACAATGTCAACATAACAAAATCTATCGTTCTATCTTTTAAGCTATGGTGGCCATCTTGGATTTTTGAGTTGGACTCGGTGTGTGATGGAGAACGTTCTCAGCTCTGTATGTGTAGCTGAGTTAAAGCCATCTAGATGTAGCTTTGGTGCCCATCTTGAATTTTTTTTCATTCAGTATTTATTGCTCTCAGCCACCACCACAGAAAATTTCAGCTTAATATCTCAAAATTGGCTGATTTAAAGTATTTTTCCCTTTTATTGAAGGCGGCCATCTTGGATTTTTCATTTACATTAGGAATGTATAGCAACTCTCTCTCATTTACGGCTGTAGGATATATGTACTGGTCAGTTTTACTCCAAATGAAAGAGTGAGTAGATTTTATCTGACACAAACTTATCATCAATATTCACGAGTTCTCTCTTTTCAGGATTTAAACCGAATAAATTGTGATTAGGCAAGATGTAATTGACAGGAAACGTTCATTTATGTTGGTTCAGCAGAACTGAATCATTTAATTAACAAATCATTAAAGTACATCAACATTTACAAGTGAATTGGATTGGCTCTGATTAAATTTCATATAAACTAGCTGTTGACAGATTCAACTTTAGAACAACAGAACAAGCAATAAGGTGACATATTTACTTGTTTCTGCAGGTACTTTTAATTTACAGTTTGTTACTGGCTTAGGAGAGGTAAGAAGAAAGTTTCAGAGTTAGGACGAATAAGAGAATGGAGGGAGCTGAGGGGTGAACTATCTTGAGATATTTCAACCAGAAATTCAACACACTCTTCGTCGGCTTCAGCTAGACTCTCATCCGCGATGAACAACGACTTTTTTACCTTTGTGAAGATTTTTTGTCTCGACTCCGGTAAAGTTGGTTAGCCTTAACATACACAGACGTCCGTCCGGTTTGCGTTACTCAGGCTTCAGCTCGTTCATTTCCTGACGGCTCACATGAGATCCAGCACGGTGGCACAACTGGTAGAGCTGCTGCTTCTCAGCGAGCAGGTCCCTGGTTCAAATCCCGGTCCGGGGGCCTTTCTGGGTGGAGTTTGCATGTTCTCTCTGTGCATGCGTGGGTTTTCTCCGGGTGCTCCGGTTTCCTCCCACAGTCCAAAAACATGCATGTTAGGCTGATTGGTAACTCTAAATTGTGAGTGAGACAGGTCCCTCTTGTAAATGAGTCCCCGTGGCTCAACAAGGCTAACCTGTATAAATAAAGGTTGAATGAATGAATGAATGAACGAATGAGATCCGCATCCACCTACTCAAGTAGCGACCTCAGTTCCGGTTTGGTTTTTCAAGATAAAAGATTTCTTGAAGGAATTTCATTAAAGTAGAGCTTTTTAAAGCTTGGAGCGAACTTATAGCCAGTGATGCTATGAGTCCTTAACTGATGACATGTCATTGGCATTTAGACAGATGTTCATTCAGCTCTTAGATGAAAACCTCATAGTTCAGTTTCACCCGCAGACTAAAGGATCAAGCAGGAAGTGTAACCATAAGAAGGGAGTTTGACCCAGTTACGTTCAGTTCCCTCATTGGTTTGTTTACCCAGAGGGAGAGAGTCAGAAAGTGTGAAGGTCGCTCAGGATAGGGGAGAAATATTGTTTTAAGAAAAGATAGAAACCAGTCGCCAGTTATAAGATAACTTGATTAGGCTTTGATTCACGTGTTAACATTTTTAAAACAAATCTGAAAAGTTCAACTTGACATATTTCTCCACTTTGGACAGCATTTTGATTCATGTTTCACATATTAAGAATACATCAGCATATTAAAGAAAGAGTGACTACTCATGCAAATAACAAATGATCATAAAATGACAAAAAGTTATTCTTTTAATTTATCTGATTATATCTGAATCCGGACAAAGTAAAAGAATAAGAGTCTCTTGTGATAAAATCAGTGTTCTGTGTCTCACTGAGAGCCTCAGTGAAAAATGCATCAGAGACGACGAAGGCCTGTATCACTACACGGCCAAACCAAATCTCAGCTCAATTACTCAAAGAATGACTGAGTTAGAGTCCATTTTGGAGTTTTGTGAGCTAGCTGTGAAAGCCATCTTGAATCAAAATGGTTCCAAAAGTTACTCTGTGCTTTGTTCAGAGACACCTCCCCTCCAGGTCATGTGACGTCACTGCGTCAGAGGCTGTGAAGAGTTCTCGGTGTTTTCAATGAGAAAAAGGCATCTTTGATTGTTGATTACGTCTCCATGGTAACGGGAAACACCAGTAAATGTATCAGCACACATCACGGTGCCGAGCCGGTCGTCTTGATATAACATCTGTGGGGGGGACATGTCGAGGTTCAGACCACATTAAAGCTGATCGAAGAGCAGGACCTTTCAGGTGTATAATAAAAGTCAGGATTTTTAAACGTGACAGACGAGAGAGACAGTCAGCTGCTCAGGTGCAGGAAACAAAGTCCGCCAGCTTCATTCATGACTTCTGTCCAGAGTCAGATGGAGTCTCTCGTCTGAGCTGTTTTTGCCTTTTTGTCCTTACAGGGACCTGTCCAACAACAGGATCGGCTGCCTCTCACCTGAAATGTTCCTTGATCTGAGCAGCCTTTCCAAACTGTGAGTACTGCGCTGACCGGAAACACGTTCCTCACTTCCCTGTAGGACCCAGGCCTCACCTGCACGTCTGTGGGTGCTTCTGAAAACTGACGTTTTCTGTCGCGTTCGCTTTGCCAAGACGAGAGTTTGTGAGAGAAAAAAGCTTTTTAAAGGTGGAACTGAACAAAGAACAACCAGATTTTTTTTTTCATTATTCATTTCATATATCCTAAAAACAAATTAATTATATTTACAACAATCATATTTACAACAACAAAAAAGAAAAGAAAATCAATACAATGAAATGAAAGGTAGCAGAGAGAAGAATTTTTTTTCATAATATCTGCCCCTTTTTTTCTCATAAATAAAATTCAAACAATAACATTCTTCAGTTAGTAAAACAATAAAACAAAAAATGAAATCCAACAATTCATATGAGTACACATTATACAGTTTCACTTTTTTTTTAGCAATCCAAACTTTATCAATTTCTTAAACATGTACATTGACTTGGCACTTTTAATATCATTTTCCAGATTATTCCACAATCTCACAATCTCATAAGATTCTGGTGGCTCAACTGGTTTCATGCACATCCACTAAGACTTTATGCCCTAAAAACTACAAACGATGAAGCTGTTTTTACTTGTTTTTTAAGAAAAATTTATGTCAATTTATCCAAGACCTTGAAATGATCTGAACATATCCAGAGACTATTAAGGAATGAGAGCAATTTATAAATATATCAATGCAAAAAGACGTTTGTGGAGACATTTTTCATCTCTGCAACCCCACAAGGCCTCAGCGACGTGTGGCTTCCTCTGGAAACAGCAGGGAGTGACACACGTAGCACTTAGCAAGATGGCAGCCATAAATCTCATGCAGTGCCAGCAGTGGTCATCTTAGCCTTTCTGTTGGAGTGAAGCTGATTTTTGGCTGTTTGTGTGGATGTTCTCACCTCCTGGTGGTGTGCTATGACTTTTGAATAACAGAAAAAATATGAATTTAATATCTGGATTAAATTACGTGTCCTTAATTTAATGTGTAAACACAGCAGCAGGATGTTGTCGTGACCTCTTCCTGTTTGTGTCTCTAACAGGAACTTATCTGGGAACATCTTCTCCACTCTGAAGACGCGACTCTTCACACATCTGTTGGCTCTCAGAGTGCTGTAAGCAAAACACCGTCAGTGCAACTAAACATGCATTTTCATTTATTTAAATAAAACAATGCAATAAGTGAACAGCTGTTAGCACAAGAAGTGATCAGATTAGTTATCAGAGCACATCTGGAAATGGAAAAACTAAATAAAAACATGTAAATTAGCTGAGATGTGGAACGTGTTGGTCTGCAGCCATCTTCTCTGTCCCTCTCCAGACACTTTGCATCTGAGACGTTGTTCTGCGACTGTCAGCTGATGTGGCTGCTCATCTGGGCCCGGCTGAACTCTGTGAGGATCGGAAACAGAACCGTGTGTGTTCACCCGACCCACCTGCACGGCCTGGAGTTTCGCAGACTGAGACAGCAGCAGCTCACATGTGGTAAATCTTTATTTCTCTAACCGTGTCAGGCTCTGGGGTTTGATGGCTAAATGTCCGGCTGCGCTCAATAATCCCTGTTCAATAATCCCTGTTCAATAATCCCTGTTCAATAATCCCTGTTCAATAATAATAATAATAATAATAATTAATAACGCACTTTTCATTACTGAAAATCTCAAAGTGCTACACATGTATTGAATGCTACACACATTCATAAACCGGTGGCGGCAGACTACCATGCAAGGTGCTTTCCAGTCCTACCGGGAGCAACTCAGGGTTAAGTGTCTTGCCCAAGGACACAACGACACATGGTGCGGGTCCCGGGAGTCGAACCGCCAACCTTCCGATCGGGAGACGACTGCCATTACCACTACACCACGGCCGCCCGTTCAATAATCCCTGTTCAATAATCCCTGTTCAATAATCCCTGTTCAATAATCCCAGTAATATAGGGAAGATGGCTAAATACATTTGATCTAGTTGTTTTTGTATTGAGCGCTTGTTCTGATTTCTTTGAAGGACTTCCTTAGATGTAATATTTTCTGTATACAGTACTGGATTATTTGTAAGGATTAACTGAATAAACCTCAACAATAATCTTAACACGAGGAAGTTCCTGCAGAGATTTTGACGGGGACTGCCATGCAGCGGCCATTTAACATGTTGATTTCACTGTGTTACATCACACTGAATGCCAGCTCAACATGGCAACAAATCAATGAGTTACAGTCATTTTTATTTTAAGCTGTGGTGGCCATCTTGGATTTTTGATTTGGACTCAGTATGTGACGGAGAACTTTCTCAGCTGTAACCTCACCAAGTTTCAGCTCTGTGTAAAAACATGAGAGTTAAAGGCATTTGTAGCTTTGGTGGCCATCTTGAATTTTTAGATTTGAGTTATGATGTGTCCTCGCTGCCTTCGGGCTGGATTTTGTTTGAGACTAGTGTCGCCGCGTTACTGAATCAACAAACTTGTGACACGGCCTCTAGAAAACTTCGCTCTCTTCTCCCCCGCGGTCTATTGTCACCGCAGCAACCTCAAGCTGCCGTGATGGAGGAGCAGGTGGACCTGCAGGTGTGTCGGCACCACCTCCGCTGAGCGGTGGAGGGATGAGTCGGCTCTGAGGTCAGACGATCTGGCCTCAATTAAACCTGAAGTCACAGCGATGATCAGCATAAAGTTACAGCGATGATCAGCATGAAGTTACAGCGATGATCAGCATGGAACGAAGAGCGGCTCTGACGGAGGATTTTATTTTATCGAGTGAACTGAACTGAACTGAACTGAGCTCGCTAACACCACAGGCCTCAGAGCGGAGCTCCGCCCAGTTCAACCTGGTGCCTCAGAGACTGAGAACTGTGTGTCCTTGTGCTCCGATGAGATGGCGAAGCCACGTGGGACGGTGGTGGAGTTAGAGTGAAGCCACTTTGAATCCATGGAGGGGCACATGAGACGTGGTGATATTAGAATGATTGGACTTCCTGAGTCAGCGGGTGAAGCTCCAGGATGTCAGCTCTAACCCTGGACACATTGTTGATGTGTGTGACGGAGCAGCACATCAGACGATCTTTCTCTTCTACCTGCTCCTTATCCAACAAATGGTGTAAAATTGCATGTCTTGTTTAGTTTTTCTTTCTTTGTTTTTCACTTCTTATTGTCTGTTTGAAATAGATAAACAAACAAACAAATAAATAAATAAAAAGCCCTAAAACTGGACACATTTCCGCTGATCCATTACGTGCACCGACACCGGGCAGCAGCGGCTCGGATGGAGGATCCAGAGTCGTGTCCAGGCTTCACGCCCATCAAGACGTGTGAAAATACCACGGCGGGTCGCGGCGGTGGCCACACCCACTTCAGAGAGTCAACCATGCTCTTCTGCACCCCAGGAGTGGTGAGGAGCAGCGCTCACGGTGGCGAAGCGGCCTCTGCGGAACAGACCGGGGGTTATGCGTCACACATGGAGGGACGGACAAGGTGTTGGTCGACGCCATTAAAGAGGTGGGACACATCAAGACAAAGTCCCAGCGACAGCGGCGAGGATCCAACAAAGCACAGGACCAGAGTTTTATCTCCACAGAGACACTGGACACCTGGAGAAGTTTGTGAATCTGTGGAGGATGAAGGTTTTCTGCACATTTCTGATCAGAGACAAGTCCAATACAACAAGCTCCTCGTGTAAATATTTTATTTGATGCTTGTCCTGATCATTTTTAACACTGTTGTGTTACCTTGTTGTTTGTGTAAATAAAGTTTTGTTAAAAATCTTCTTCTTGTTGTTGTTATTCTTGTTGTTCTTGTTCTTGTTGTTTCAAGATGGCCGCTCTCCGACCGGCATCAGCTTCATGGGCTCTCAGTTAATCTCTAGCTTTTAGTAGTTTTAACAGTGATTCTGTACCTGACTCTGCACGTTTTATGCGGGTGAATTATAGCCGAACTGAACTGTTGAGAATTGGAGCGGATTTGCCACAGGGAACAGCTGAAATCGGCAACAAACTCAAATCTACGGTCGGCAGGATGCGGCTTTTGAAGTCTTCCACCTGGAAGCTGCAGCGGAGGTGCTCTGGCTCACGCTCCGGCGAAAAGAAAAGGAAGCGGTGCTCCCGGCATCAGAAGCGAGGCTGCCGGGCGGGGATTATGGTGAGACTGAAGGCGGACGCTAAAACCGGGAGACCCCCGATGCCGGCTCTTTTTCTGTCTAACGTCTGCTCGCTGGACAGCAAAATGGATTTGCTTCGTCTGAGAGTGACAACGTCGGAGGAAATGAAGAAGTGCTCTGTGCTTTGCCTCACGGAAACGTGGATTTCTAAGGAAACACCAGACTCTGTGTATGAATTGGATGACAGACTCTTTTTCAGAGCGGATCGCTGCACAGACTACGGGGAAAACACGAGGCGGCGGTGTCTGTGTGTACGTGAGTACGGATTGGTGTAAAAACTGTGCTATTATAAAAAGCCTTTGCACAGCTGCTCTGGAGCTGATCACAGTGAGGTGTCGTCCCCATTATCTACCCCGCGACTATTCAGTGATCCTTATCACAGTTATCTACATCGCCCCAGATGCTAATGCTAATGTCGCCCTAGAAGAAATTCATGACTTACTCAGCTCGCTGCAGTGTAAATACCCAGAGGGGCTCTGCATTGTTTTAGGTGACTTCAATCACGTGAATTTAAAGGACTCTCTCCCAACCTTCAATCAACACGTATCCATAGCAACACGAGGGAGTAACACCCTCGATCACATCTACACGAATGTAGGTGCGTACACAGCGAAGCCACGCCCACCGCTCGGGGGTTCTGATCATTTATCACTCCTTATGGTCCCAGCACAACTCACCCCCACTAAGACGTTGTAAACCAGAACAAAAGGAAGTAAAAATTTGGCTCCAAGACAGCACCCCCATGCTGAGAGACTGCTTTGAAAAAACTGATTGGTCTGTCTTCAGGGAGGCAGCTACTGATGGAAGCTCAGTGGATCTGGAACTTTATGCTTCCTCAGTTCTGGGTTATATTAGCACATGCTCTGAAAATGTATCCATAAAAAATATGTTAAATCTTACCCCAACACAAAACCCTGGTTAAACAAAGAGGTTCGCACCCTGCTGGCAGCCAGGAACACTGCCTTCAAGTCTGGAGACTCAGAGGAGCTGAGAAAGACCAGGAAAGAGCTGGTTGCTGGCATTAAGAGGGCAAAGGCCACATATGCACAGAGGATCGAGGGACAATTCACCTCACAAGACCCACGGAGCATGTGGAAGGGCATCAAATGCATAACTGACTATAAAAGCAGGAGCAAACAGTGCCCCAAAGACCCATCTCTGCCTGATGCCCTCAACAAGTTTTATGCACGGTTTGAAGACCCAAATAGACCACCCAGCACCAGACTCACCTCATCACCAGAGGAAGAGCATCTCAGCGTGACCACAACAGAAGTGAGGAGTAGTCTCAGAAGGATCAACCCTCATAAAGCAACTGGACCGGACAACATCCCCGGGAAAGTTCTGAAGGAATGTGCGGACCAGCTCTGTGAGGTGCTGGCTGACATCTTCAACACCTCACTTGCTCTGGAAACAGTCCCCACCTGCCTGAAGACCGCCACCATCATCCCAGTCCCAAAAAGCTCCACAGTGACTGGTCTGAACGACTATCGGCCGGTGGCCCTCACCCCGATAGTCGCAAAATGCTTTGAAAAACTGGTCATGACCCACATCAAAACAACCGTCAACATCAACGAGGACCCTCATCAGTATGCATACCATGAGAACTGATCAACAGAGGACGCCATCTCGTCCGTGGTCCACACTGCTCTCACCCACCTGGATCAGAAGGACTCATACGTCCGTCTGCTCTTTGTGGACTTCACATCTGCCTTCAACACCATGATCCCCCAAACTCTGATGGACAAACTATCCACACTTGGACTAAGCCCCTCCGTTTGTAACTGGGTACTAGACTTTTTAACAAACAGACCACAGTCAGTGAGGATCCACAACTTCTCCTCCTCCACCATTGCCCTCAGCACTGGCTCTCCTCAAGGATGTGTGTTGAGCCCCCTTCTGTTCACTCTGCTCACATATGATTGTGCAGCTACCCATCCAGGCTGTCATATTGTAAAGTTTGCAGATAATAATAATAATAATAATAAACTTTATTTGTATAGCACCTTCCAACAATGCCTTGCATTGACCAAGGTGCTTAACAGGATAAAAGGATGAAAAAAACTGGAACAATAAATCAATGAAAATAGAATAAGAAACAACAGCAATAAAAGAAGGCAATGGAAATAAAAAAATTCTACAAACTAAAACTTTTTGAACAAGAGGAAATAAAAAGGCAATGTAGATAAAAAATGTTACATATTAAAATCCCAAAAGTAATAACAGTTGCACACTGGAAGCTTATTTGAACTAGAGGAAATAAAAAGGCAATGGAAATAAAAAATGCTACATACTAAAATACCAAAAATAATAAAAGTTACACACTGAAAGCTTTTTTGAACAAGTGTGTCTTCAGTCTGGTTTTGAACAGAGTCAGATCAGAGGTGGCACGCAGCTCAAGGGGGAGACTGTTCCAGGCTTTAGGGCCGGCAACAGAAAATGACCGGTCTCCCCATTGTTTGTACCTTGAGTGAGGGACCTCCAGCAGGTGTTGACTGGCAGATCGTAAAGCTCTGCTGGGCTGATGGGCTTTCAAAAGTTCTGAGATGTACAGAGGTGCAAGTCCATTCAGAGCTTTGAAAACAAACAGGAGCAGCTTGAACTGTATCCTGAACTGAACCGGGAGCCAGTGTAAAGAGGACAGGACAGGAGTGATGTGTTCATATTTTCGTGTGTTGGTCAAAAGGCGCGCGGCAGAGTTCTGTACAAGCTGTAATCTGGAGATGGAGGATTGATTAATACCAACATACAAAGCATTACAATAATCAAGTCTGGAGGTCACAAAGGCATGGATGGCCTTCTCCAGATCAGCACGGCTGAGAAATGACTTGACTTTGGAGAGCAGTCGGAGTTGAAAGAAGCTGGTCTTGACAACAGAACTGATCTGTTTATCAAACTTTAAGTTGGAGTCAAGCTGCACTCCAAGATTTCTGACCACCGGGTTGAAGTGGGGGAGGGGGAAACCAACATTGGGACTGGGAAGGATGTTGCTGGTGTCATCAGGTGCACCAAATAAAATGCATTCAGTTTTATCTGTGTTTAGGTGGAGGAAGTTTTGAGAGAGCCAGTGCTTAATGTCATTTAAGCAGTTGACAAGAGTGTTTGAACTGAGTGAGGGGTTGGGAGTGACTGGCAGATAGATTTGTAAATCGTCTGCATACATGTGAAAAGACAGGTTATGACGTGCAATGATTGATCCTAATGGCAGCATGTAAAGAGAGAAGAGGACTGGCCCTAGAATAGATCCCTGTGGTACGCCAGAGGTCAGAGGGGTTGATGAAGAGGAGGACAGATCGCCTATCATGACAGAAAAAGTTCTCCCAGACAGGTAAGATTTGAACCACTCAAGCACAGCTCCCTGGAGGCCAACCTGCTGGGACAAGCGGTTGATTAGTACCTGATGGTCGACGGTGTCAAAAGCTGCTGAGAGGTCTAACATCACCAGCAATGCAGGGTTTTTTGCATCCAGAGACAGAAGAATGTCATTCTGTACTTTGAGCAGTGCAGATTCAGTGCTGTGACGAGCTCGAAAACCTGACTGAAATTTTTCAAACAGGTTGTTGAGTTCTAGAAACGATTGAAGTTGAGTAAAAACAATCTTTTCCAGGACCTTTGATAGAAATGACAGATGTGAAACTGGTCTGAAATTAGAGAGAGCTGTAGGATCTAGGCCTGGTTTTTTGAGAAGAGGCCTGACCACGGCATGTTTGAAAGCAGATGGCACAAAACCTGAAGATAGACAGCTGTTAATGAATGACAAAACACAAGGACCAATTACATCAAAGGATTGTTTGAACATTTTAGAGGGAATGATGTCCAGAGAACAGTTAGTTGGTTTCATCTGCTGAACCACCTTGGTGAGGTTAGGCAGTGAAACCAGGTCGAACTGGTCAAAAACAGCTGTGGTTATTGCAGACGCACAAGACTGGATGGTGTTGGATGAACTGACAATGTTCTGTCTGATAGAGTCTATTTTGTTGACAAAATAGCTCTGAAAGTCATCGCAGGTAGACTGTGTGGCAGTTTTCAGAACATTGACAGATGGGTTGATGACAGACTGGAGTGTGCTGAAAAGCACACAGAGTGTGATGATACAGCTGTGGTGAGATGCATCACAAACAATGATGAGTCCAGCTGCAGGCAGGAGGTGGAACACCTGGAGAGCTGGTGCAAAGAGAATAACCTTCACATCATGTGAAGAAGACAAAGGAGATGATTGTGGACTTCAGAAGGAACAAACACACCCACACCCCACTGAACATAAGAGGATCTGTGGTGGAAGTGGTCTCCAGCTACAAATACTTGGGTGTACACATGAATGATAACCTCAGCTGGAGCAACAACACCACCAGCCTGATCAAGAAAGGTCATCAGAGACTCTACTTCCTCAGACGGCTGAGACGAGCTGGTCTGAGTAGCCCAGTCCTCACCTCCTTCTACAGGTGTGCAGTGGAGAGCATCCTGTGCTCCAGCATCAACGTGTGGCATGGAGGCTGCACAGCTGCAGAGAGGAAAGCTCTGCAGAGAGTGGTGAAGGCTGCACAGAAGATGTTGGAGTCAGTCTCCCCACCATCACAGACATTTACACCTCCAGATGCAGGAAAAGAGCCACCTGCATCATGAAAGACCTCACTCACCCAGCACACTCACTCTTTGCCCCACTCCCCTCAGGACGGAGGTTGAGGAGCATCAAATGTAGAACCACTAGACTGAGGAACAGCTTCTACCCTGAGGCTGTTAGACTCATGAATAAATAAATAATAAGAATAAACACTGCAAAATATCACATCATGTTGATGCTGATCTGTTTTCTTGTTGTTGTCATAAAGACTCATGTTCGTGCTGCTGTTTGTAATGATGTTTTTCTATTACTCTAGGCCAGGGCTTAGTGTATTTCTAGTTGATGTTTGTCTTAGTTAATTCTAGATGTTATTACTGTTTTTCTCTTGCATTTGTTGTTGGATGTAACTGGGACCCTGTGTACATAATCTCGTTTTATCACATGTACCACATGCGGTGCAAATGACAATAAAGACTCTCTGACTCTGACTCTTGTTGTTCTTGATGTTCTTGTTGTTCTTCAGTGGTTGTTGTTGTTGTTGTTGTTGTTGTTCTTGATGTTCTTGTTGTTCTTGTTCTTCAGTGGTTGCCTCATGGATCTGACTCACATGAAGACTTGGTGACTGTGTTTATGCTGACGGCCCTTTCTGATTGTACAACAATCATTTCATGCTAATCTACAACGTAACCCTGGAGCAAAAGTGTTTTATAAAATGGTCTTTGTGTGTTTTTCTTTCTTCTAAGGACTGGGCCTCGTGTTTCAGTCTGAAGAATGAGAGTTATGAAAATGTGTTGTCAGTCTGAACAATTAAAGTTAAGACCTTTTTGTCTGGTTGTTGACTCGTTGGTTGATGGAACAAACCAACTGGTTTGCTCTGCTAACCAACGGTTGTGGCTGCTTACAGATGGAGTTTGTTCTCTTTAGTTCTTCACACGGTCACATTTCTAATCAAATGTTTCCAAACACGATGAACCACTCGACCAAAGAGTCCGGTACGATGCTGTTGATCCACTTTGGGCTCTGGGTCGTTCATGAGGCCTCGGAGAGACCGTGCAGCTGTTGATGCTCCGGAGCCGTGGAGCTGCGTTCTCATCCTCATCTTGTTATCAGCACAGAAGCAACGTGCAGAGAAACAGGACGCTCTGTGAGCTCTACACGTTCCACCAGTCTGTTCGCACGCTCTTTGTTCTAAATGCACTAAAAGGATGAGTTTTTCTGTTCGAAGCAGTAAAGATGAATCTAACAGTTATTGTTTGATGTGAAGGCGTGTGCCGGTGCTTCTCCTCGTCTCTCCTCCGGTTGCTCCGGCTCCGTGCAGCGGTGCATGGGGGAATATTTCAGATGTGATAGAGTTGTGTTCTCCTCCTTCCATCTGATCCTCCAGCTTCGCTCGTGTGTGTGTGTGTGTTAAATGCTCATTACATGAAGGTGTGTGTGAAGTTCCCCAGCTTGCAGGGAACTAATTAGTAGAGACGAGTTGTGGTGGGCTCTGAGTGTTTGTTCCCGCCCACAGTTTGTGTGTTAGTGCACGGAGGCGGCCATGACGCGTCAGGTTCCTTTAAATCCTGACTCTTCTCCGTGAGTTCAATCAATCCGAAGCAGCTCGGAGGATTTTCTGCCCACTGACAGAAACCTGGAGGCAAAGAGCGGCTTCAGCCCCTAGAGCAGCTGCTCTGGGACTGTGGTGCAGTGGGAACGTTACGGGCCACATTTACAACAAGCTGAACACCTGAAGGGGCTTTCAGCTAATATCTTCATAATGAAACCATGGACTCTAGTGACAATAAGATATGAGCCTTTCCCTTCTTTAAACTTTGTCAGTTTTTATTCTGAACAGGAAACATGTAATTATTATGGAAATCTGCTGCTAAAATGGATGGAAATAAAAAAAATGTCTAAGGAAGTATTCTGCATATCTAATTAAGTAGAACAGATCTTTGAAGAGCCTGCTCCAGCTATTATATGATTAATTATCTTGCCATACATACTAACCTGCTTATTTGTGTTTGCTTCTCTCCAGTTCCTGGAGCTTACATGCATGGTAAATATTAACAATTAAATTATTATTCTGTTTTCTTCCTTGAAGCAGAGTAAGTGTGAGGTGGGAACTGAACAGTCGTGTCAGGTGACGTTTCTCACCACGGACACTCTCAACGTCACACAACAACGTTCCAGCTGACCATGAGACACCTGTGTGGTTATGGAGGCTGGACTTGGAAGCAGAATGTGTTACTTCTGACTTCTGTCATGTCTGCGTGCAGGCTGCGTGTCTGCAGCAGCTCCCACCACGTGCACACAAAACCACGTGCGCTTACCAAGCCTTTGGTTTGTATAATAAACTTAACGTTTAATAAAGAAAGGGTTCCTGCAGAGTCACCTCAGCAGCTGGTCGACTGAACAAACGCATCAGTTTGAGTTTGTCAAATAAAAACGTTCAATAAATAAGAACATCATGAAAAATCCGTGCACAACACTGGTTATAAGTGTTAGTGGTGCATCGTACCAGGTAAACAGAACACTGTTTGGACCTGCAGCTTCCCAGCAGAACCATCAGGCAGACGTTAAACAGGTCACAGGACGTTGGGCTGAACTGCTTTATTCACGTCTTTAAAAAAAAAATTCAACACAAAATGTTTACATATACATACATATATATACGGCTCGGGTGGTTGCTGAGGCAAAAACTCGGGCGTGGGAGGAGTTCGGAGAGGCCATGGAGAATGACTTCCGTACGGCTTCGAGGCGATTCTGGTCCACCATCCGGCGTCTCAGGGGGGGAAAGCGGTACGCGACCAACACCATTTATGGTGGGGATGGCGTGCTGTTGACCTCAACTCGGGATGTTGTGAGTCGGTGGGCGGAATACTTCGAAGACCTCCTCAATCCTACTGGCACGTCTTCCACTGAGGAAGCGGAGCCTGGGGACTTTGGGTCGGGCTCTCCAATCTCTGGTGCTGAGGTCGCCGAGGTGGTTAAAAAGCTCCGCGGTGGCAAGGCTCCGGGGGTGGATGAGATTCGTCCTGAGTTCCTTAGGGCTCTGGATGTTGTGGGGTTGTGTTGGCTTACGCGACTCTGCAATATCGCGTGGACATCGGGGGCAGTTCCCTTGGATTGGCAGACTGGGGTGGTGGTTCCCCTATTCAAAAAGGGGGACCGTAGGGTGTGTTCCAACTATAGAGGGATCACACTCTTAAGCCTCCCTGGTAAGGTCTATTCAGGGGTTCTGGAGAGGAGGGTCCGTCGGATAGTCGAACCTCGGATTCAGGAGGAGCAGTGTGGTTTTCGTCCTGGTCGTGGAACACTAGACCAGCTCTACACCCTCAGCAGGGTCCTGGAGGGTGCGTGGGAGTTTGCCCAACCAGTTTACATGTGCTTTGTAGACTTGGAAAAGGCATTCGACCGCGTCCCTCGGGGGGTTCTGTGGCGGGTACTCCGGGAGTATGGGGTACCAGGCCCATTGATATGGGCTGTTAGGTCCCTGTACGACCGGTGTCAGAGCTTGGTCCGCATTGCCGGCAGTAAGTCAGGCTCGTTTCCGGTGAGAGTTGGACTCCGCCAAGGTTGCCCTTTGTCACCGATTCTGTTTATAACTTTTATGGACAGAATTTCTAGGCGCAGCCAAGGTGTTGAGAGGATCCGTTTTGGTGGCCTTAGAATCGCTTCTCTGTTTTTTGCAGATGATGTGGTCCTATTGGCTTCATCAGCTCGTGATCTACAGCTTTCGCTGGAGCGGTTTGCAGCTGAATGTGATGCGGCCGGGATGAGGATCAGTTCCTCCAAATCCGAGGCCATGGTCTTGAGCCGGAAAAGGGTAGCATGCCCTCTCCGGGTCGGGGAGGAGGTCCTGCCCCAAGTGGAGGAGTTTAAGTA
>JBBPBX010058029.1:8945-22235 GCA_038048925.1 Garcialebias charrua
ATGAAATTTTGAAACAAAAAATTTCCCTTAAAATTATACATTCTCTCAGTTTAAACATTTGATCTGTGATTTGTGTTCTATTCTGAATAAAAATATTACATGTTGGCACCTCCACATCATTGCATTCAGTTTTTATTCACAATTTGTTTATTGTCCCAACTTTTTTGGAATCCGGTTTGTAAGTTAAAGTGCTATGCATATGGCAGTTACTGAATATGTCACCAGCTCTTACAACTGTTACACAATTTTTTAGCAAACAAGCCTAAATAAGAGGGCTATGTTCCGACAAAGGAAAGTATATTTAAAATTTCGATATTGGTATTGGTTAACGGTCAAATAAGTTTTGACATATCGCCGTATCAGATATCAGCCAAAAATCCAATATTGTGCATCCCTAATTTATAAATTTTATCTGACTTTATTATTTTTACTGGAACAGTTGTAATGATAGCTGTTTTTTCTCACACCCTTGGCCAACAGATCCTCAGTAGATGAGAAGTAGTGCAAACTGAATGAGCACATGACCGAGAGTTTAGTGAATAACCCGTTTGATGACACAGAGTCCAGTGTTAAAATCTTTGTGTTGAGTGGTAATGTGTGAGAAAGTTTTTTGTGTTAAGGCAGTTCAAATGGGAGGGGAGGCAGAGCAGGCAGAGTGTTTAGCATCCTGACTGCCTGATGAACAGAGCTGTCTCTCAGTCTGCTGGTTCGAGCCTGGAGACTCCTCAGTCTCCTCCCTGATGGCAGCAGTCTGAAGCAGCTGTGTAGTGGGTGTGTGGGATCACCTGCCATGCAGAGGGCTTTCCGAGTGAGGCGGTTGCTGTGTAAGTCCTGCAGTGAGGGGAAGGAGGTGCCGACGATCTTCTCAGCTGCTCTCATGATGCGCTGGAGGCTCTTGCGGCAGGATGCAGTACATGCACCAAACCACACAGTGATGCAGCTGGTCAGGACACTTTCTATGGCACCTCTGTAGAAGGTGCACATGATGGGGGTTGAAGCTCCAGCCCTTTTCAGCTTGTGGAGAAAGTAGAGACGCTGGTGAGCCTTCTTGGCCAGTGCTGCAGTGTTCCTGCTCCAGGACAGGTCCTTTGAGACGTGCACTCCCAGGAACTTGGTGCTGTCTACTCTCTCCACTGCGGTGCTGTTGATGGTCAGAGGGGCATGTTGTGCATCCCTCTTCCTGAAGTCCACAACGATATCCTTTGTCTTCTCCACGTTGAGCGTGCATAAAGCATCGTCAGTGAACACAATCCACCGTGCCATCCGCAGTTGCCAGCTGAAACTCTACAGTGCAAAGAGGAAGCCATTTCTAAGCAAGCTCCACAAGCTCAGACGTTTGCACTGGGCCAGGGGTCATTTAAAATGGAGTGTGGCAAAATGGAAGACTGTTCTGTGGTCAGATGAGTCACGATTTGAAGTTCTTTATGGAACACTGGGACGCCATGTCATCCGGACCAGAGAGGACAAGGATAGCCCAAGTTGTTATCAACGCTCCGTTCAGAAGCCTGCATCACTGATGGTATGGGGTTGCATGAGCGCTTGTGGCATGGGCAGCTTGCATGTCTGGAAAGGCACCATTAATGCAGAGAACTATGTTCAGGTTCTAGAACAACATATGCTCCCATCTAGACGTCATCTCTTTCAGGGAAGACCCTGCATTTTTCAACAAGATAATGCCAGACCACATTCTGCAGCAATCACATCATGGCTACGTAGGAGAAGGATCCGGGTACTGAAATGTCCAGCCTGCAGTCCAGATCTTTCACCTATAGAGAACATTTGGCACATCATAAAGAGGAAGGTGCGACAAAGAAGGCCCAAGACGATTGAACAGTTAGAGGCCTGTATTAGACATGAATGGGAGAGCATTCCTATTTCTAAACTTGAGAAACTGGTCTCCTCTGTCCCCAGACGTCTGTTGAGTGTTGTAAGAAGAAGGGGGGATGCCACACAGTGGTAAAAATGGACTTGTCCCAACTTTTTTGGGGATTTGTTGACGCCATGAAATTTTGAAACATATTTTTCCCTTAAAATGATACATTCTCTCAGTTTAAACTTTTGATCTGTAATTTGTGTTCTATTCTGAATAAAATATTAGTTGTTGGCAACTCCACTTCATTGCATTCAGCTTTTATTCGCAATTTGTTTAGTGTCCCAACTTTTTTGGAATTTGGTTTGTGATACAGTATTTTCTTTTGTGAAATTTATAGCTGAAAATTATTAAATCTCAACCAGATAAAGCATCTTAAATTATTTTAAAGAATTCCTACTAAATAGCACAAAACAAAGAAACAAAACACATACCTTTGGTCATTTTACCAGAAATAGCAATGTTTTATGTGGATTCGACTTATCAGTATAGAAAAGTCAGGCAGAGAGCAAGTCCACCACATGCAGAAACTTACAAAATGAACATTGCAAGAACATTTAGAACTAGTGTAACTCACTATTTCTCCTCTTCCAGGGCAACTTGAAATCTAAAAGAAAAATAACACAGTTACCAGTGATGTTTCTACAAAAGAAGACCATAAACTGTTAACTCACTGCGCAGACAAAACCTTTTTCTTTTAAGCAGCATTTTTCTTTCACTTGTTTGATTACAGTCTTTGTTTTGGGTCAGTCCCTAGGTGTGCACGAGAGTGTGAATGGTTGTTTGTGTCTGTGGCCTTGTGATGGACTGGAAACATGTCCAGAGTGTACCCCACCTCGCGCACAGTGACCGCTGGATAGGGGCATCAGTGACCCCCGCAACCGAAAAAGGAAGATGCGGGTAAAAGACAATGGATGGATGGATGGAATCTAAAGTGACTAAGCTTTTCTTGATCCAACTAGAAGCTGACTACTATGTGAGCTGAAGCTTTTTTATCATATTCTAATTTTTTCACAATAAATAAAATAAAAATAGATCATAATGTGAACTCAAAAGCATTAAGTTCTCTTTCATAGCATTCATTTTGTGTCTCGCATTGGGAACGCCCTTGATGTGAACTCATCAGATGTTCCTATTACCGTACATTAGGTTCAAGGTGACTTTATTGTCATCCGCATCATTTATTCAATCTTTATTTATACAGGTTAATCCCACTGAACCTCTGGGACTCATTTACAAGAGAGACCTGGACTCATGAATAAATAAATAATGAGAATAATCACTGCAAAATATCACATCATGATGATGCTGATCTGTTTCATGTTGCTGTGTTCATTCGTGACCATCTGCTCATACAGACTCAAGTTCGTGCTGCTGTTTGTAATTATGTTTTTCTATTACGTTAGTGCTTAGTGTATTTTTTTAGTTGATGTTTTTCTTAGTTCATATCTTAGATCTTATTACTGTTTTTCTTTTACTTTTTATTGTTGAATGTAACTGGGACCCTGTGTACATAATCTCGTTTCATCACATGCGGTGCAAATGACAATAAAGATTCTCTGACTCTGACTCTCTCTGACAATCACATGTGGTACACGAGGTGGAACGACATGTAGGAACGGCTGGTGATGGAACCTGGGACTTTCGGGTCTCGAGTTGGCTGCCCTGCCCCTACTCCATCTCGGCCCCTATATTGTACAAATGAAAATACTTAATATTTAGTATATGTTTTGTATTTTTATAGTAGGTAGATCACTTTGATGTGATCATTTTAAAAGTAGCTCGCATGCTGAAAAAGTGTGGGCACCCCTGCTCTAGAGGGAAGTCTCATGACAGACTGGCCGGCCAGCCGTCTGACAGTGAAAGAAGAGAAGTGGGCAGAATACACAAACTCCAAGTGGGTTTAAATAAATAAATAAACTATAAAAAGGAGATACAGGCTGCAACTTGCAGTTTCAAAGGAGTGATTCAGTCACAAGCAGAGGGAGAAGCTGCTCTTTTCCTACAAAAGGAGATTTCCTTGCTGTAAGAAAAAAAAAACCAGAACGTTTAAATCCTCATGAACGCAGCCACGTGGGATTTTATTCACATTACTTCCTCATGCCAAAGAAAAGCAGCTGTGGAATGTGGGCGATCTTAGACCTGCAGCCTCTGAGCAAGCATCTGAGAAAAATACAGATTCAAGATGTTGACTCATGCTTCCCTGCTGTGCTTCCTGCGTCACAGCGATTGGTTTACATCAGTAGACCTCAAGGACACTATTATTTTCATGATTTTCACGTGTGGTCCGGATCATCTGTAAAAAGCCTGCAAACAGGATCCAGAGTTAGAAATGCTCCAGTGCAGTGGAAACATCAGTTTAACCACGTTTTTGTCTGATGCAACAAGCAGGCAAGACTGTGGAAATCTGATCCTCATGTTTTGAGATGAACATAAAGAACGGAGAGGAGTTTCCAAAGGATTTCCCTTCAGTATTCAGTCCAACGGTCCAATCACCGTGTTTACATCAGCACAGCGACCAATGAGGAGCACGAGGAGGGGAGGTCACTGTGCTGTGGTCAAAGAAAGGAGAGGCAAGTGTGACAGTGTGTATGAGATTTTAAAGGCAATGGAAATAAAGGGGGATTAATCTAAAATGTGATTGCCAGCAGGAATAAACAGAATGAGGCTGAATCATTTGTGCAGTGGAGACAGACATCCAACTCTGTGACATCATCTTAGAGAATCTTAAATTAATTATAACATATTTGCTAAAGACTTATAGAGACTTATGTCCTCCATCATTGTTGATGTATTTACATGATGATAGCAGATAGCACACAGTGCATCTCATTCCTTTTCAACTTCTTTATTGCTTTGCAGACAAAATGAAGTTAGACAGTCTTCTGCCCTCTCCTTGGCCTCCTTTGCCTTTCTGTCAGTCTTGTTTCTTGTAGAGGATAATGCGCTGGAGTGAGACGTGGGGTCAAAGATAGATTAACTTTCCTCTAGATCTTCTGCTGCCATTTCTTTTGCTGTGCTTAAAACCAAAACTTTCCAGCACTGATGACCCTCTGGCACTTTTGTTTCCCATCTCTCCTAGTGTTTTACCTCCCACCATTACAAAACCCGAATGCTGGCAAAATGCCAGTGGGGAGTCTTCCTGCCAGCGTGGCACTGCTGCGTCCATCTTTATTTCCTTCTTGTGGAGCTTTGTGCTTCCCAGTTGTCTCTTCAGCTCATTAGGCTTAGTCTTACACATTTCCTACTTTATCTCCTGCCTGTGTTTTGTGTCAAATTTGATAGAACACAAACTATAAAAACTTGCTTTACCACCTTGTAGATGAACCAGTAATAGAGAGATTTATGCATTTTCACTTCTAGTCTTTAACAATTTCGCACTTGGGGAATATATAGTCGCCACAGCAACTGCAGGATGAGCCCAGACTATATGTCTTTGCAGATACTGTAATTATAAAGATTTGAAGAATGAGAAGGCTCTATGCTCTCAATAACTCTTGATAAGAAAAGAAAGTCACTCACTGTGTTTCAAACATCCTCTCCAGTAGGTACTCAGCAGTAGATTTTTCTTTCATCTCCATCGGGACTCGGTCGGTGGGATAGTGGTTCTCGACATCAATCAGTTCACTCTCATTGAGGGTCATACCCATCATCCTCTTCTGCCTGAGTAACACAAAGCAGGGTGTTGTGAGAAAAGTGTCTCGAAGATAATAACAAAAGCATGGTATTTAAACAATATGCAAGTCTGGCTGTGATGGAACCCCTAAAGTAATAATTTAGATTCAATGGAGTGCTATTCTGTACTTTATGTTATCTGTTAAAAATGCTGTTTCAACCAGACTGACAAGCTACAAGTCCAAGCAGAGTCCAAACCAAGTGGATTGCTGACATCCTAAATGACTTGAACAGTTGCTTTTAAAATAAAACTATTTCCCCTTTATTTATCTCAACACTCGGTCATTCTCTGTATTTTTCTGGGGTCCACAGAAAAAGCACTGTGGGACTTTTGAAAATGTTTGAGTCAATAGTGGTCTTACTTTAGGATCTTGTCCCATTCATTTTTGACTAAATATGCTTAACTGAAAATGAAAAATGAAAATAACTATGGTACTATACTGATTTTACCTAGGCGATACAGATAAAGCCTTTTTTGAAACTAACATTTTCTTTATGCCTGTAATGTTTACAGAATGCAGCTCAGATCTTCAGGTAAATATACTGTATATGTATATGATAAATGTATTGTACTTAGAGCTGCAAGCGTTACACATTGCACACGCACACACACACACACACACACGCACACGCACACAAAAAGTTTAAAAAATGAGTTTACTGACCAACGTTTTCATGAAAGCTATATAACTGAGCACAATATTAATCATATTTGACCAGTCTACACTGCAGCAGGAAACTGGCCTCATATTGTTGTTAAAGAGGACTATCGCAGCCAAAAGAAGAAAACTTAAATGTTTTTCTTATTGTCTTATTTATACAAGTACAAATAAAAAATGTGGTGTAAAAAATAATTATGCCACATTAAGGGTGAAAAGATCTGGGCACATCAGTGACATGGATCTGACTGAAACAACCAAAGTGTGAATGTCCCAAAAACAGTTGGTAAGCACAGCGTCAGTCAGAGTCAAAGCAGTTGTTCACACTGCAGGCAAAAGCTGGTTAAATCTGATTGTTTTTTACTAAACTGGATACATATCCAATGTTTTTCAAAGAGATCACAGTCTGAACAGTCATGGTTTATTTCATCCAACATTTACGCAAAGTAGATTGATCCAGGTAATAATGATGATTACAACCTTGTGAAGTTTTAATCTTGGAACTCTGCATGTCTTTGTCTACAGCACAGAAGTCTATTTGCTTCATATTTATTGTTTTAATTAGCCATTACCTGGATAAGTGAGAATCAACTGCAACGTAATACCAACGTTGGTGTCAGATTGTATGAATACTAATGTTATGGGATACATCCTTGAGTTTGTTTCTACCTTCATCATGTCACTCCTGATCCAAACACAATACCACGCTGCGCTGGAGGAGTCGTAAAGAGCCAAGAACAAATATAAACACTGGACCAAACAGTTATGTCAGACAATAATTTCATTGGTTCTGATTGCACAACAATGTTAGTCAATATGCACATTTAGCATATATCTTTACTTTTTTAAACATAGCATGTGTGATGTCATGTCTTCTGCTGCGCATGTGGGCAACATCATCGAAAATTCACACTGGAATCTGATGGCAGTTGCATTTAAGGTATGATGTTAATAATCCCACAACGCATATTCTATATCAAATTTGAGAAGCAACTCAAAATTGAGCATTAAGCCGCGCAGTGTGAGCGTAGCCGAAGCCTCTCAGATGAGGGGTCAATAATTCTCTAAAACAAAACAACTAAAAGTTCGGAATTGGAGAATCTTACCTAAAGTCTTCCAGCTGTTTACTTATTTCAGAATTCTGCTGATCCTGAACCTCGTGAACCAAACGTTTTTGGTAATCATCTGAGAGCAAATCTGGGCGGCGTTTTTGGTAATCATCTGCGAGCACATCTGTGCGGGTCCGGTCTTTAAAAAAGGAGAGAAAAACGTTAGTGAGCATGACTTCACAATAATAATACTGTAATAATAAAAAAAACTCTCAATGTTCTGGTTTTAAGTTTGTATTTACTGTAATAAAAAAAAAGTCAAAACATAAAATACTGGAAGATAACTTACCGGTACCCTGGTCATTGGATAAAGCATACGTCACTCTGAGAATCTGCAACAAATCAAGAGACAAATAGGTTAAGAAAATATTTTTGACAAGTATTATCTTCTTACATTCACACATTATGTATGGATTATAAAGTTGAATCAAATATAGCTTTTTGTCTTTACTTTCTGGGAACTATCTTTGCAAAGTAAAAAAAAAAAAAAAAGAAAAAAAGTGGAGCAGGGACTATCTATCTCCACAAGGGGTCATATTAACACTAGAAATAAAAACTGACAAAACAAGAACCAGATTCTTGTTTTGAAAAAGACAAAAGGAGGTTATAATTAATTTAATATAAAAAGGTAAAAGGAGATAATAAATTTAATTTATTTAATATAAAAGGCAAAAGGAGATTATAATTAATTTAATTCATTTAATATAAAAAAAAAGGCAAAAGGAGGTTATAATTTCATCACTGTCACGAAAACAGCCACACAGGTTAACTTCAAGTCAGTGAGATCACAAGAAAACATTTATTTATTTATTTTTAATTATATTTTAACAATTATATTTTAACCGTTTTCTTGAGAAAGCACATTACAATAACATAATTATATTAATTCCTTTTTTTACATTTTTTCCCCCCCAAAACCAAAAATAAAACAAAAAACTTGGGTGGGGGTGGCAGAGTAGTACTTTTTGTTTTTTTAATGAGGCAGATGGAGGATGATTCCTCCTGTGGGTTTTTTCCCCACAGTCCTGACCGGAAGTTGTTGGGATTAAAGACAGACTGAGAGAGAAAGAGTGCAGGACGAAACTGGATTAGCTGATGGACGCGAGTGCTAAATGAAGACAGTCTGATGGGGAGGTGTAAGAGGAGAGTGACAAAGGCCAGGTGTGCAGGGAGAGATGCAGGAAAACATACAGAGCCAGAGGGGAGCAGCTCCGATTGAAAACAGAGCAAACAGACGGCACACAGAAAGTTCATACAAACAAGCCCAAGTTCACACTGTGTCCTTCTCTCTTATCAGAACTGTTTAAGGATTACACCTGAGCAGTTTGCAGTACACAACAGTTTGTTTTATACAGTGTTTCCTCTGATATTAAATTGACAGTGAACACACAAGACTTTAATCTGTTTAGTGTTCTGTTCTTATGAAAATTATTATTTTGGATGACAGACTAAATTCTAATAAGATGGAATACATAACCGTGCCATAATTTCGTCAATATTTTATTCAGGAAATATGATTTTGGTGATGCTCTGTAGTGTAGTATCATACAAGCCGGATTCCCAAAAAGTTGGGACACTAAACAAATTGTGAATAAAAACCAAATGCAATGATGTGGAGATGGCAAATGTCAATATTTTATTCATAATAGAACATAGATGACATATCAAAAGTTTAATCTGAGTAAATGTAACATTTCAAAGGAAAAAGTCAAAGTCAACTTTATTGTCAGAACTGCAATATGTACAGGACATACACAGGACCGAAATTGCGTTTCTCTCAGTCCCTCGGTGCAACAGTAACCATCTAAACACTAAACACTAAAACATTTAATAAACATAAGCATAAAATAGTAAAAAAGTGTAACACTGTCCTGAGTTTTTTCATAATAGTATAAAAGTATGAAAATTTACACCAACACTGAAACACCAAACACCCCTAAAACACCAAACACCCAATGAACATAAGCATAAAATGAAATAATAAAAGTGTAATACTGTCCTGAGTTTTTGCATAGTAGTATGAAAAGTATAAAAACGTAAATCTATAAAATAAACTGAAGTTTCTAGCATTGACATTTGCAAAGAGTGGCACAGCAGCATATAAGTTAATGTACACAGTATATGTATGAGGTAGTTGATGTTGGTATAGAGGCAAAGTGGCATATGCAGTGAGGCACATAAGGCACATTTGGCATCCTTAGATAAGGCTAGTCAGAGAATGCTGTATATGTATCTGCAGTAGTGTAGATAAAAGTAGTGTAAATGTAAACAGTAGTAATAAATGTAAAGCAGTAGTAATAAATGTAAACAGTATTAATAAATGTAAACAGTGAATGTAAACAGTAGTATGACTATAGGCAGTAATGTAATACAAACATTAGTGCAAATATGAGAAGTAGTGCAAACTGAATGAACACATGACCGAGAGTTTAGTGAATAACCCGTTTGATGACACAGAGTCCAGTGTTAAAAACTTTGTGTTGAGTGGTAATGTGTGAGAAAGTTTTTTGTGTTAAGGCAGTTCAAATGGGAGGGGAGGCAGAGCAGGCAGAGTGTTTAGCATTCTGACTGCCTGATGAACAGAGCTGTCTCTCAGTCTGCTGGTACGAGCCTGGAGACTCCTCAGTCTCCTCCCTGATGGCAGCAGTCTAAAGCGGCTGTGTAGTGGGTGTGTGGGATCACCTGCCATGCAGTGGGCTTTCCGAGTGAGGCGTTTGCTGTGTAAGTCCTGCAGTGAGGGCAAGGAGGTGCCGACGATCTTCTCAGCTGCTTTCACGATGCGCTGGAGGCTCTTGCGGCAGGATGCAGTGCATGCACCAAACCACACAGTGATGCAGCTGGTCAGGACACTTTCTATGGCACCCCTGTAGAAGGTGCACATGATGGAGGTTGAAGCTCCAGCCCTTTTCAGCTTGCGGAGAAAGTAGAGGCGCTGGTGAGCCTTCTTCGCCAGTGCTGCAGTGTTCCTGCTCCAGGACAGGTCCTTTGAGACGTGCACTCCCAGGAACTTGGTGCTGTCCACTCTCTCCACTGCGGTGCTGTTGATGGTCAGAGGGGCATGTTGTGCATCCCTCTTCCTGAAGTCCACGACAATCTCCTTTGTCTTCTCCACGTTGAGAGTGAGATTGTTGTGTCCGCACCACAAGGCCAAGCGGCTCACCTCGTTCCTGTAGTCCGTCTCATCGTTGTTGCTGATGAGACCTACCACTGTTGTGTCGTCCGCAAACTTGATGAAGTGGTTGGAGCTGTATGATGGTGTGCAGTCGTGTGTTAGCAGGGTGAATAGAAGGGGGCTCAGCACACATCCTTGTGGGGCCCCTGTGTTCAATGTGATGGTGCTAGATGTGTTACTCCCGATCCATATGTTGATATATGTTGATTCAAAATTTCACAGTGTCAACAAATCCCAAAAAAGTTGGGACAAGTAGCAATAAGTGGCTGGAAAAAGGAAATTGAGCATATAACGAACAGGAGGACAAGGATAGCCCAAGTTGTTATCAACGCTCCGTTCAGAAGCCTGCATCACTGATGGTATGGGGTTGCATGGGCAGCTTGCATGTCTGGAAAGGCACCATTAATGCAGAGAACTATGTTCAGGTTCTAGAACAACATATGCTCCCATCTAGACGTCATCTCTTTCAGGGAAGACCCTGCATTTTTCAACAAGATAATGCCAGACCACATTCTGCAGCAATCACAACATCATGGCTACGTAGGAGAAGGATCCGGGTACTGAAATGGCCAGCCTGCAGTCCAGATCTTTCACCTATAGAGAACATTTGGCATCATAAAGAGGAAGGTGCGACAAAGAAGGCCCAAGACGATTGAACAGTTAGAGGCCTGTATTAGACATGAATGGGAGAGCATTCCTATTTCTAAACTTGAGAAACTGGTCTCCTCTGTCCCCAGACGTCTGTTGAGTGTTGTAAGAAGAAGGGGGGATGCCACACAGTGGTAAAAATGGACTTGTCCCAACTTTTTTGGGATTTGTTGACGCCATGAAATTTTGAAACAACATATTTTTCCCTTAAAATGATACATTCTCTCAGTTTAAACTTTTGATCTGTGATTTGTGTTCTATTCTGAATAAATAGTAGGTGTTGGCACCTCCAAATCATTGCATTCAGTTTTTATTCACAATTTGTTTAGTGTACCAACTTTTTGGAATCCGGCGTGTTCTAAAATATTCATATTTTCAAAGTTTTTGTGTAAACCAACTGGTTGTTAGTTTGCATATTTTTTTTTTACTGTGCTTTCTATAAATGTAATTGTCCCTAAATATCTATACAGTATATGTCATGTTACAATCAACAAAACCACCTCCGAGCTTTATAGCTGAGACAATAAAAACCACATGTGGTATTTCTGTCCATGTTCAAATCAGAATTATTAGACTCCAGTTAAAGCAAACAAGTTTTTCTTATTTGACTTGACTAAGATATGCAGTAACATTGAAGATTATAGGTTTTATTTTATTTTTTAATAGGAAGCCATTCGTCAAGTTAAACATTATGCAATGTCGTGTACACTCTCACCTGTTAGACAAACTGTGATTTTCACTGGAACCCTTCACATACAGTCTGGACCAGTTGCCAGACTACTTTTCAGAGCTTCATACTCTGTTTGTTGTCACTGCAGCTCTGATATGTTTTTTTTTTTTCATTTTATGCCTCCCAATTACCTTTAACGTTTTTTCCCCCCCTTTCATTTTCTTAGAACATAATTTTCCACAGCTCTTATCAAACATTACCTGTTAAACTGGGTCTGGTACCATTATGTCTGCAACGGAAGTAGTTACAGAGCCATATATAAGTGTGCTTGTGTGAATTAGGGAGGGTGGTATGTGCAGCACATACTGTGTTAACTCAGATAATTTCATGATACGAGTCAATATCACATATCAAAACACAATAAAAACAAAACAAGCTTACAATTGCAATACATTTGCCTTTTGTACATATTGTGATTTATTGTCTGATTGTTATGCTAAAGTTGTTTTACTGTCCAAAAACATTAGCTTTGGTATTTTATTTATTTTGTCTTGTAACCGTCTTTGCTTCTATGTCAGTAATTCATTCTCATTACCATCTCATCTCTTTTATAAAAAATAAATAAATAGTGTTTTACTTACAGCGCCCTTGTCCAGGAAGGTGTTGTGGAACTCCCCATACTGTTTTTTGGTCTCTTTTGCACTGAGTTTCTTGATGAGGTCAACATGAAGATAACACAGCTGAAAATGGAGACAAAAAACATGAGTTCTATGTTATTTATGAGTTATTTTTTATTCTTACTCACTGTTATCGTAGTATCTGCAGGGAAACTATCTGCCAGGAACTAAGACAAATTTTTTTTGCCAGTGACTAAATCTGGCAAACCCTTCCCTCTCTGATTGAGTGTCCCGTTAAAATAATTTACCTTAATTTTCGCCCTATAAGTTGCAGGTTTTTTTGCATAATTTGCATGCCCTGCGACTTATACGCCGAAGCGACGTGTTTATGGATTATTTTTTTCTAGGGATGCACAATATTATAGGCATGATATCGGCCGAGGGAGGGAGAGTCCAGACACCCTGCGGAGAACCCTACACCCTACTATCACCCTTAGAGATAGGGTGAGAAGCTCAGTCATCCGGGAGGGACTCGGAGTAGAGCCGCTGCTTCTCCACATCGAGAGGAGCCAGTTGAGGTGGCTCGGGCATCTGGTTAGGATGCCTCCTGGACGCCTCCCTGGTGAGGTGTTCCGGGCATGTCCCACCGGGAGGAGACCCAGAGGAAGACCCAGGACATGCTGGAGGGACTATGTTTCTCGGCTGGCCTGGGAACGCCTTGGGATTCCCCCAGAGGAGCTGCTCCAAGTGGCTGGGGAGAGGGAAGTCTGGGCCTCCCTACTTAGGCTGCTACCCCCGCGACCCGACCCCGGATAAGCGGAAGAAAATGGATGGATGGATGGATGGATATATATAAATTATATATATATA
>JBBPBX010058030.1:5437-22235 GCA_038048925.1 Garcialebias charrua
ACAGTATATTTTGTCATTTTAATGATGATCTGTTACTTTCATGAGCTTTGACCTTCTGCTGGTTTTATTTCTGCAAGAACAAGCAGGTTCTGAATCTGGGACGTAAAGGCTGTGCACTTCTCTGTTTTGTCTATGAAGTTAGCCATAATATTCTCTGTGCTCACAGGCCAGTCCATCTGGCCGCTTATGTAAACAGTTTTCCTGTTGTCCTTCAGAGACCATTCTGCTTATGAGATGAAAACCCATCTCTTATTTTGTTAAAACCAGCCAATAGTTATTAAGGAGGTGGGGGAGACCCCGCCTCCCATATAAAGGGAGACTTCCGCTTTTCCCTTTAGTGCTTTTGGAGAGAACTAGCTCACAACTTGCTTCTCTCCTCTGGAAAAAGCTGGAGACGTTCCGGTCATTGTGTCAACTAGACCCACGTTTCAGCTGGTGTTACAGTAAAGCTTACTGTAACCCACTCACACATTTTATGAAAGATTTTGTTTTCTGAAGCTTTATTTTGAAAGTTCAGCCAGTAGCTGGTTCTGTTCCTGCCGGGAGAAGCGGCTCTTCTTGCTCGTCTGAATCAGCTCACACACGCGGAGGTCATCTGGACGTGAACTGGACAACACAGTCCGTTAGTGTCCACAAACTTCAACTCTTATCTCCAAGACGTATCGTCAACAGGTAACGAGGCGTTGATGTGTTCTGAACGTGTGAGAAGCCCAGCTAAGACCTGTATGGGAAAGTGCCACCCTGGTAGTTTCAAAGTAATTAACTTCGGTTAACTTAGCTTTCATTTCTCAAATCTTCCTCCTATTTCTTCTTTTTCATAAGCTATTAATCTGTCAAGTAATGTGCCAACAGTAAAGTTCCTAACTGTCTGTTTGTTTTAATTTGAATTCTTGTCAACGTAGTTATTAAATCAGAGCTAATATCGATACAAATGTTTAATGTACTTTCATGATAATTTCAATAAAAGGTCTATTTTCTGGTAGACCAACATAAATTGAAGTCTCTTGTGAAATTACATTTTGTCTAGTCACAGTGAAAGCAAGTTAATACCGGAAAAAGGATGAACTCGCGAATTGGTGGCAAGTTTGTGCAGATAAAGTCTGCTCAGACCTGTGCATCTAAAAATATAGGGAAGTCAGTAAACTGACCAGTAAGTCCTATATCTCTACAATAATGGTGGCCCAGTAAGTGTTTAAATACCTTACCCCCATTATATTTACTACAATAGTTACAGCCAGTTATGAATCTTAGTGCATTGAAAAAGACAGTGTCTGACTTGAGGAACCAACTTCCGATTTATGTCTGTAAGGCTGACACATTGTCCAGTTTTAAGACTGAGCTTACCGTACTTTTCGGTGTATAAGATGCAGTTTTTTTACTCATTTGAATGTCCTACGGATTTTACACCGAAGCGTCTTATTTATGGATTTTTCCCCATATTTTTAGACCAATTTTTGGCTCTGATATCGCCGTTTTTCATTTTGGGCAAAAAATGGTGCAGTACCACTTTTGTCCGCTAGGGGGACACTTCCAGAGGAGTACACCGACCGTTTCTAGCTCATGTGTACGAAAAAAGCCTCCTCTGGTTGGACTGACTCTGTCGCTGCCGGCCTCCTGCTCTGGAGCTAACCACTGTTAGCTGTGATGTTAGCTGTTTTTTTTGCAAGATAACTCATAAACTACACCGCTGATTTTCTTGAAACGTACAGAGCCTAATTATTTGGTGGTCATTTACAAACGGTTAGCTGCAGAAGATATTTAGAGCTAAAATTTTTTTGCTCTTTTAGCTTTGTTGTTAGCGGTATAGCTACCGCAAACAGATACCTACTATTTAGATAAACAGCTCTTAAACCACTCGACAGATATTTTTTAGGCTTACAGAGTGTAATTATATAGGTTTCATTTACAAACTGTTGACCTGTATAAGACATTTGAGATAAAATTCAATTTTTAATTTGTTTTTTAGAGACGGAATTGTCTCGTAGCTTTGGTTTTATTTCCGTTTATATTGTTATAAATCATAAACCACTCGGTGGATATTTTTTCTGCTTACAGAGTGTAATTATATGGGGTTTCATTTACAAACTGTTGACCTGTATAAGACATTTGAGATAAAATTCAATTTTTTATAATTTATTTTATAGTAGCGCACGCGACCATTTGGAAGACGTCAAACCGAAACAATTTAAATTCAGCAGATTTGACCATTTCGTGAATTGATTAAGGAACGGTTAAGCTCAGGAACCCTTGTGCTATAATGTCAGCTAAGAAATATATTTTTTCTCAGCAAAGAAATAATTGTTTTTACCGTGTTATCTTGTAAAGTCCTTCCATGCTGGCTCGCTTCTGTGGCCGCCATTTTCAGCAGGGCAAATGAGGCGCAGACGCGTCGCGTAGCGGTGACGCATAATAGATGCGTCTTATAGGGCGAAGCGGCTTCTTTATGGATTTTTACAAATTATTCCCAATAATTAGACAAAGCAGCTTATACACAGAAGCGTGTTGAATGCTGAAAAGTACGGTAACACTTTCTTTTTTCATAAATCCTATAGTTTGGGTTGGTTTGTTATGCTGTTATGGGTTTAGACTACTGGAGGACAAATTGGCCACATTTCTTAAGATTAATTGTTACAGCTGAATAGTTTTCATTGATATTATTTCTAACTTAACGTGTGATTCTCAAATTGACATCTCTTCCTCCTTCCTGACCTTTCAAACCCAGCTGGTCCAAGCAGATGGCCGCTTGTCCTGAGCCTGGTTCTGCTGGAAGTTTCTTCTTCATGAGGGAGTTTTTCCTTTCCACTGTTGCCGTCATGCTTGCTCAGGTTGAGACTCTGCAACAAAGTTAAGACAAAGCAGTCTGCTCCTCAGTTAGGGAGCCAAGATGGTGTAGTGGCAGGGCTTTTGACTTGGGACCCGAAGGACGCAGGTTCGCGTCCCGGCCACTACACACCTTGGGGTGTCTATGAGTGCACACCTAATTCTCCAGCTCCCCGAGCGCTTTCTGGCTGCTCACTGCACCACCTGGTGGTGGTTGGGTTAAATGCAGAGACGAATTTCGTCTGGGAAACATACACAGATGACAGACAAACACATTATTACATTATTATTATTATTATAATGTTATTAACACTGTTTATTTATATGGATGCTTCTGTACAGTGCCCTGAGATGACTTCTGTTGTGACTTGGTGAAACTAAATAATTGAATTGAATTGCATTGCCAATTAAAGGAGCAGATTATACTGATATCAGAAAAGGGAGCTGTGAATTGCAAACTGCATGTCATTCCACTCCTTATCCTTTCTTTCCAAGTAAAAATACTTAAATTTTACCTGAATAAAATCACAAAGTTCTTGTATGATGTCAGTGTTTGATTTGTCCATGTTGATCTTCTGTTGATGCATAATATAAAACTGTAGATTCTGGTCACACACAACATGATGATGTTTCCCTATTTAAATTGTTGTGTAAACAAAAACTTGTTTCCGTGAGTAACAGACAGAACAACAATGATTTCACTCATGCAAAACAAGCTAAAAGTGTGATTCATATTCTGAGGAACATCTTTGAGTCCCAGACATATTCATGTAAAAACATGAATTCTTGTTCATACTGTGCAGATCAAACACCCATCTCTGAAAACTTTCCTTTGTTGGTAAAGGAGCTACAAAATAAAAAAAATAAGAAATAAAGTTTGATGTTTAAGAGATTCACTGTGATTGTCTTTCACTGGTGAAGCAAAACGATGAAAAGTTAGCATCAGGAGGAATGCTTTGCTGGTGTGTTTGTTAAACATGTCCTGAAGCTGTTGGGAGCAGTGCGCTGGGAAAATGGTGCATTACAGACGTGAGGAAGGGAAGTGGCAAAAAGGAGGGAAATCTTTGATGAGGCCCCAGGAGTGTCTCTAATGAGAAGTGAAGTGAGGGTGCTGCTTTCTTTCACTACAAACAGAGCTGTGCAACACTGTTATATAATCAAACCAAAAAAAAAACATGTCTGTAATTAAAATAAATTAACAGTGTCACCATTTTGCCTTCGGAAACGCAAACTCCAGTGCAGAAGACAATATTATCAAACACTTGTTTTTACAGTGCATTGAATGTTTTGACATGATCTGAATGTTATTGTAGAACCCACGCGCAAGCAGATTTAGGAGACTCCAGTGGAAAATAACTAAGGAAGAAATGTATTTAAACCAAAAATGAAACAAAAGGCTAACGGAGCTGCAAAACACCCAATGAATGAAAGGATGAGAGGAACGGAACACGACAGGCTTTCTCACAAAATCCACGGACAGGTAGACACTGAACGAGACATGATGACAAACACCTGGGGTGACTAGAATTTGAGACAGGTATGACAGGAGCTGACAACAAGGAGGGGGAATACTGGGGAGTGCAGGAAAACACATGGAACGAAATGGAACAAAATACAGATTCACCCAGTTTTATCCCATAAATTAAATAAGGCCCCTGGCTCTATGATGAGTCATTTGGCAGTTATCAAAAAAGCTAACAAACAAAAACAAAACAAAAAAAGAAGCAAAAGTGACAAGGTAAAATAATGTACTGTATTTTAGATGGCATTAACTCTGAAAAGTGTGTAAAAGTTTGATTTTGAATGAAGCCTACTCTAAATGATGGCCAGCCTGAGTTCCTCTTCAGAACTTGTCTTTGATTCTTCAAACTGAGATTGCTCTCATCACTGTCTACTGTAGGTTGAAATACGATTGCTCACAAATAATTCCAAGCCTATAAAATATCTATATATTTTTTTAACCATAAAATTTAGTTTAGATTGTTAAAAGTCAATTAAAGGTGAGAACCTCTGTGAAAAATCTGGTTTTTAATGTAATAGGCTAGGTTATTATGAAGTCCTTTGCAGTAGATCTGGTCTGGTCAAAATGTCCTTTTATTTTACATTTTCACATTTAAAACACACAAAAAAATTCATGAACTATTAAAAAGTGTTGCTCTGCTGTAAAGAATATGCTCATAAATAATTTACAATATCTGTTATAATGAGTAATCTGTTTAATTGGATGTTGTTAACATGCAGGGACGTTAAGGTTAAGGTTCATCTAATAGCTGCAAGACCCAAAGTTTAAGCAAGTTGCAGAGGAGATGTTGTTGAACGCTGGCTCTCTGTCTGTTGCATGTATAGCTTCCTACCTATTGCTAATAAATCTTTTTGATAATAACTGAACTTCAACACTATATATTTGCCATTAACTTTATCAGTAAAGCACTTTGTATCTGAACACAACTCTCTGACCTCAAATCTCTAACTGTTGTATAAGCCTCAAGCGCTGTCATGTTTTTTGCCGAATGCAAACAGCATATGAGAAGTTTTAGCAAAAAGCTGTGAAAATATTTACAAATCAAGAGTTTAAGCACTTAAAAATAGTGATACATTGCTATTAAGACACTGATGGTAAACTGTAATGACAGATTTTGTTTTTGATACAGAAATAGATTATATGTATATAAAAAAAGAAATCCCTCTCATTATTTTTCCACACATGAAATACTTTGACGTGATGTGAAACACGGAACTGTGCTGAAAGCTTTCTTATGGTGTGATTCTGTCTGCCACTGATTGTTGACACATATTTGCTAACATTTGAGCTTTCTCACTCTTTCTCACAGTCTAAAACCCATTTTATTTACACACACGGCAAATCAAAATCAAATAGTTTTCCTATTGAATACACGTTTGTGTGCACACATGTTCTTGTACTGTATCATTCCATTACGATTGTGTGTGTTAAGTTTCATAGATATGAATGACAAACACAGATCAGTAGAGTCATTATTTTTGGTAATAATTATGCAGTCAAAAAACATCTGTTTTATGCTGTCCTAAGGCTGTTCAAGCAGGCCTTAATTTGAGCCGGATCCTGCTGGAACAAAATCCAGGAACTCTCTTATTTTGACAGGGTGCTTCCGGTAACTATTTGCTAGGATCCGGCTTGGATCTGGTAACTCTCAGGCCTCCTAATAATAAAAATACATGCAAATATGACTGCCTTGAATGAATAAAACGTGTATTGGATATGTAAACTGAAAATAAAATACATGAACACAAATTTTAAGTACAACTTCAAACAATCTGCCTCTTCACGTGAAGCATTTCTGTGTCTACCCTTAAAGATCAACAGTCGTTACTTTCGTTAAAAACAGTCATTCTACGCACAACCATCTGATGCTGTATGGTCATGCGCTTCCACAACCTTACAGTCTCCAGTCTCCTTCGTTTCCTCTTCTACACAGAATATAGTCGACCTGCGTGCTCTTCCGTCGACTCTTACAGGTCACTCTGTGATCCTCCCTCTATTGGAAATAAGTGTTGACTATAGCCATTTCCATTCTCTTGGCAAAATCCACCACCATCTGTCCTTCCTGGTTTCTTTCCTTGACACCAAACCTACCCATCACTTCCTCATCCCCCTGTTTCCTTCACCAACATGTCCATTCAGGTCTGCTCCAATCACCACTCTTTCCTCCCTGGGAATACACTCTATCACTTTATCAAGATTATTTCAAATTTATTTTTCTCATCTGTCACATCCAACCTGTGGATCATATCCACTGACAACATTTAGCATCGGACCTTGTACTTCTACTTTCAGGCACATCACCCTATCTGACACTCTCTTCACCTCTGCTACATTATTTGCCAACTCCTCCTTCAGGACCACCCCTACTCCATTTCTATTTATATCCACACCATGGTAAATGAGTTTAAACCCTACTCCAATGCTCTGAACCTTGTTGCCCTTACACTTGGTCTCTTGGACACTTAAAACATCTACCTTCCTTCTCTGCATCATGTCAGCCAGCTTTCTGCCTTTGATTGTTATCATTCCCCATTTAGAGTTGCCACCCCCAGTCCTAGATTCTTGACTTTTGTCTTCCCCCTCTGTCTCCTGACATGTTTCCCTTCTTGTGGTCTTTGACTAACAAAAGCACAATTTGTGCCAGCACCCTGTATGTCAATAGTGGCGGTCATTTTTAATCTGGGCCTCGACCAATCTCATATGGTGTCACTTAGATGAATTCATATTAGTTTTGGCAAAAGTGTTTTATGTCAAATGCCCTTCCTGACACAACCCTCGCCATTTATCCAGGCATGGGACCGGAACAAGAGATACACTGGCTTGTGCTCCCTATGGGTGGTTAAAGCTTCAGTATGTAGCTTTTTTTATGAACATATTTCTTCACTCTGTCACTACCTCCTGACAGACTGATGTTAGCCAGGTAATCTCTGAAAAAAAAAATAAAAAAAATATTGTCCCCTTGCTTCTCCAGGTGGTAAATAAGCATTTCTAAAAAGAAAAGGTGACCCGCCATTTTCCAGCCAATAAAAACAGAGTTTGTAACCAGCCAATAAAAACAGAGCTTGAATTTGAATCAGCCAATAAAAACAGAGCTTGAATTTGAAATTCAACAGACCACAAGGGGGCAGAGCCACATATGGCTCTGAGGGGGAGGGATCAGAATGCTTTGCCTGTTGAAAATATTTCTAAGTGCTGCAGTTCTACAGAAACTGCATACTGAACCTTTAAAGGCTGTACCAGATACGATGTGTTAATACCTGATCAATTAATAATAATGTTTAGTGAAATTGTGGGTGTTAACAGTCCATTTTATTCAACGCTAGAACATTTCTATCCATTTTGCTACTTTTAAAACACAAGGCATCTGAGCATTTGACAGGACCAGGCAGATAATAGAAAAAAAAAAAAAACTTGATTTTACCAATCACAGAGAATGTAGAAAGATAACGACAGTTGCCATAACAAAGCAGTGAGCTCATTTACACAAAAAATAAATAAATAAATGTATTCTTCTTTGTTTTTGCTAATGTCTCAAAAGTGCCAAAGGATCAGAGCAATCATTGTTCAAAGAAAATTTGCTTTATAATGTGATTTTCACTGTATAATATTCCCCTTTTTAATAATAATAATAATAATAATAATAATAATAATAATAATAATAATAATAATAATAATAATAATAATAATAATAGTAATAACTTTTATTTATAACGCACTTTACATCAAACAGATCTCAAAGTGCCTTTTTATCACTCAATTGGTGAATTATGGTAAGTATTAAGAAGCATAAATGTAAAACTATTGAAATGTAAGTTAAAATCATCTGATGACTCAATATTCCTTATTAAAAATCAATACTGTTCTGCAGCTTTATTAACACACCACTTCATGAGACACATGCACGTAGTTTGCTTCAATCTTTAATTACACTTCACATGCTAAAATGGGATATAAACTAAACATTTACCAGTAAGGACACCTTTTCATTTCACAGGCTGTTCTCTGGTGTTGACACAAGTGGGTGCATCTGCCAGTGCATTAAACACGCATGATGAGTGTCTCCTTACCATCAGAGCTTAATTAGTTATTTAAAAACTATGCATCAAATTTCTGAGCTAATGATGCCTTAATAGTTATTGTAGGCAGGATCAGTGTTGTGCCCATAGATTGTCCATAGTTATTTTCTTAAGTAGTTTCTGTAAAAAGCTCACATTCTGGTAATTTTGGAATTTAAGTAAAATACATTTCTCTCTTTTCAGCATAAATATTTGCTAGCTAGATGACAGAATAAACAGTTCAACGATAGGCTTGACTCAAGGTTAATGCTTTAGACTGGACCTATTTATAACCTTGGTTGGCCAACATTTCAAAGAAGATGTAGCAAACAGTCTTCTAAAATGTCAATAAATCTGCTGTTATCATATAGTTTTGTGTGTGCATGTGTGCAACTGTTAATTGTGTGTAGTGTCCAGGTGCATTGCTGTGACTGGAGGACAACACTGAGGAGCTAAACAGGGATTGGCTGCTTTACGAGAGGTGCTGCATAAAGCCTAGGATATAGTTGACGCGTCACATAGGGCGCGCGGCCAAAGTGACGCAATCGCGAAGTCCCCGCCCCCGCGCTTTGGCCAGCGCGTTGGTTTCGCGCGTGGTCGTGCACCTCCCAGATTTTGAAGCTCCGCAAGCCTAGCGCGCGCCGAATTGATTGACAGGTCGGGTGTGGACCTCACCGACAGCCTTCACGCCAGAGCCTGCAGCTGTCTGCGCCGCTGTGGTCGTGGAAACGGCGTCGCGACGCATGGAGGAATGTTTTTTATGTGATTCAAATGTATTAAATTCCCCGAGCGAGCGGAAAGCCATTTGTTTTTGTTGTGTGATTTCAAACAGTTCTTCTTCTACGGTAGATTTCTTCTTCTACACCCTTTCTTGCAACATATGCACAGGTTTTAGAGGGTACTGCCACCTGCTGGTCAGTAAAAGAACAGCACTTTGCCATGCGCTGCCGTGCCACACTATAAACATGCACAGTGCGCGCGCAGCATGCGCGCTCCAGCTTGCGGACCAAAGCGCGACTATATCCGAGGCTTAAGAGGAGCTGCAGAAGTGATGACGTCGGCTTCCACTCGCTCTGCACTTCCCAACCAGCCACAGCTGACATGCTGTCACTCATTAATGTACGATCAATTAGTTCAATTAATTTGTAATTAATTTTATTCTCAACTGTGCTCATGCACTTTTACATACTCATGCAAACTTAAAACTAAAGAATTATCAAGCAGACTACTAACCATACGTCCTAACTACCGGTAATACTTTCATTAAGTTGATGAATTGCAATGAGAGAAGAACAGATTATTATGGAGAGAACTGTGTTCAGAGCATGTGCATCTAAAAATTTAGAATATTTGTGAAAAAGTGTAATTATTTTTTCAGTCATTTCACAAAGTGAAACTCACATATTGACCCATTACACGTAGAGTGAACTATTTCAAGCTTTATTTGATTTAATTTTGATGATTATGGCTTACAAATAATGAAAAAACAAAATTCAGTGTGTCAGAAAATTAGAATATTCCACAGCCAGCTTTTGGTACCTTTGTCAGTGTGGGCCAGAGCCAAGTCCTGCTGGAATATAAAATCATCATCTCCATACAGCTCGTCAGCAGAAGGAAGCATGAAGTTTATAAAATGTCCTAGTAGATGCTTCATTGACTGTAGATTCCAAAAAAACCAGTGGACCAACACCAGCCGAGGACATGGCACCAAACCATCACTGACTGTGGAAACATCTCACTGGCCTTCAAGCAACGTGGATTTTGGGCCTCTCCACTCTTCCTCCAGACTTTGGGACTTTGATTTAAAAATAAAATGTAAAATTTACTTTAATCTGAAAAAAGGACATTGGACCGCTGAACAACTGTCCAGTTCTTTTCCTCCTCAGAAGGTAAGACACTTCTGATGTTGTCAGGAGTGGCTTGACTTGAGGAATGAGACATTTATAGTCCATGCCTAGGAGTTAATGAGCTGATCAGGGTGTGACGCCAGGAGTTTATAATATTAAACATATTCTCTTTATTCAAATTATCTGATACACTGCTTTTTGTTTTTTCATCATCTGTAAGCCATAATCATCAATATTACAAGAAATAAAAGCTTGAAATAGTTCACTAATGAATCTATATAAAATGAATTTCACTTTCTGAAATGATTGTAATTTTTTTTTAGTATTTTCATGACATTCTAATTTTATTTTTAAATGCACCTGTACATACTTTGGATAAAATAGGAAGGAAAACATGTGAAAATACGAATAGGAAATATATTTTGAATCAGGATCTGAATCCTGACCAGGGACAACATTTGTGTTCAATAAAGTTGTGTTCAATATATAAAAAGAAAAAAAAAGGAAAATACACATTGATTCAAGTGTTTTTCAACTGCAAATGGCGACAGTGCAGCAGTGATCATAACCTTCTTTTGTTTTAACTTATATGAATTCAATTCAGTTCAGTTAAGTTGTTTCAGAGCACTTTACAGGAACATTCACATACATAGAAAAGCCACTTAGTAAAGTTATCTATCTAAGGAATCCAGCAGACAAGTTGAATCTTGGCTTTATTGCAGTCTCCCATCCTGAGCAAGCACAGTGGCAACAGTGGAAAGGAAAAACTCTCTTTTTAAAAGGAAGAAACCTCCAGCAGAGCTAGACTCAGGACAAGCGGCCATCTGCTTGGACCGGCTGGTTGAGAGGACAAAAAGGAGAGACAAACGAACACAGAATGGTCGGTCCAGATATAGGTCCAGGTGTACCTGAAAGAGAAAAAAAAATAGAAGAAAAAAAAAAACACAAGTTTAGGATAGAAAAAATAATTACAAATACAAAACAGGTTGAGCAGAGTAAGTAAAGACAGTAGCAGAGTGAAAAATTTTTGTCAGTTTGTCCTCCAGCAGTCTAAGCCTATAGCAGTATAACTAAGGGATAGCACAGGAAACCCAAGCCAGCCCTAACTATCGGATTTAGCAAAAAGGAGAGTCTTAAGCCTAGTTTTAAAAATGCATACTGTATTGTGTCAACCTCAAGGACAGAGATTGGAAGTTGGTTCCACAAGAGAGGAGCCTGACAACTGAAAGCTCTGCCTCCCATTCTGGTTTTGGGAACTCTAGGAACCACGTGTAAACCTGCAGCCTGAGAGCAAAGGCTCTGTTGGAAAAACATGGAATAATAAGGTCTGTACTATAAGATGGAGATATATTGTTGAGCGCTTTGGAAGTTAGAAGTAGGATTTTAAATTAAACTCTGAATTTGACAGGGAGACAACGAAGAGCAGCTAAAACTGGACATATATGATCTCTCCTACTAACTCCAGCTGAGACTCTGGCAGCAGCATTTTGGATCAACTGAAGACGTTTTAAACAAGTATTTGGACACCCGCATAAACCATTGCAATGAACTAAATGAGCTTCAGGTAGTCAGTCAACTTGATAACTTGGCTTTAGATTGTCTGTTAAATTTTACAAACTCAGAAAAGTGGAACGTCAGGTGTTTACGGTATATGCAGATTCTTCTAAATTCTACTTTCTTTGTTTTCAAACATGCATCATTATGTGTGTGGGGGATCTAAATCCAAATGATCTCAGCTACAAGAGGGATGTCAGTATTTCTCAGGAGAAACAACTGTGCTTCAGCTGTATATATCCAGGCAGGAGGCAACAGGACTTAAATTCTTTGACTTCATGTCGAAGTTTGATAACTGAAAAAAGACAGTGGTGATGTGGTATTTAACTAGCCTGGCATAATTGTCATAACAACTTGATGAACTGGAAAAAAAACAAACAATAAACTATAATCTGACACATCAAAATTCACAATCATCCCAGCCACTTAGATGGTCATTCACCTGTTTAAAAACACTTATATGTACGAGAAACTAAAACAGATAATCCCATCTGAGAGGAAAAAAAAATCTAACTAAAGTGAGGGTCTCATTTTTCTGGATAGTACTTTAAGTGCAGGATATTTCAGTATGTGGTATATATATATATATATATATATATATATATATATATATATATATATATATATATATATATATATATATATATATATATATATATATTAGGGGTGTAACGGTACGCTAAAATCACATTTCGGTTCGGTTCAATTACAAGGAGGGCTCGGTTCGGTTTATTTTCGGTTTATTTTCGGTACAAAAAAAAAAGACAAAATAAAGACTTACAAAATGTTTATTTTGAAAATATGCCAAAAATATGTTTGTATTGTATTGTAGTAATAAATAAAAGTGACCCATTTGGATGATATTTTAAATAAACAGCACTCTACAATAAATAAACTATATGAACAATAATAAAAATCTTAATAAATACAATAACAGTCAGAACCAGAACAATAAGCAGCAACAGACTGTTTACAATCTAACTAATCAAGTTTTTGTCCAGTAGCAGCAGTGTGGCTGTATTTGTCCTCATTACTGTACTCACAACTTCTTCTTGGACCTGTTCCTCCAGGACAGGTCCTGGAAAAGTTCAGAGTTCAGTTCAGTCATCACACACTTCTTAGCTGCAGGTGGATTTCCCTGAAGTGGAAGAGAGAGCAGCTACCTCTGTCACAGACTGGAAATAAAAAAACAAAAGAGGTAAAAAAAAAAACAAGTTAATAAGATTATGATTTTAAATAAATAAAAAAGATTATTGGTAACACTTTATAATAACTACACATTATTTAGCCTTATTTAAGCATTAATAAACATTTAATTAACATTGAAAACATCATTAATTAAGGATGATTCACACTTAACACACTATTAATTAACACACTTATTAACGCTTTATACATAAAGAATAATGAGTTCCAAAACCTACATACTCAATGTTTATTCATGCTTAATAACTCATGAATTAACTATGCTATCTATATTTGTAAATGCACAAATTAATGTGCTTTCACCACATGTATTAAATGGGTACTAATTGTTAAATAAAGTTTGAATTCACTATCTATTAATCCTGCAATGCATCATTAATTAAAGCTGCAGTATGTAGCTTTTTTTATGAACATATTTCTTCACTCTGTCACTACCTCCTGACAGACTGATGTTAGCCAGGTAATCTCTGAAAAAAAAAAAAAAAAATATTGTCCCCTTGCTTCTCCAGGTGGTAAATAAGCATTTCTAAAAAGAAAAGGTGACCCGCCATTTTCCAGCCAATAAAAACAGAGTTTGTAACCAGCCAATAAAAACAGAGCTTGAATTTGAATCAGCCAATAAAAACAGAGCTTGAATTTGAAATTCAACAGACCACAAGGGGGCAGAGCCACATATGGCTCTGAGGGGGAGGGATCAGAATGCTTTGCCTGTTGAAAATATTTCTAACTGCTGCAGTTCTACAGAAACTGCATACTGAACCTTTAAGGTAGTTGCTAGTTACTTAAGTGTATTTGTGAACCCTTCTAAAGTGAAGACTATTCATTCTTTATTAAGGTTTTGTTAATGTTAAATAAATCCTAAATGACTGCAAGTTTCTTTTTTGTGAACCCTTCTAAAGTGAAGACTAGTCATGGTTTATTAAGGTTTTGTTCATGTTGAATAAATCCTAAATAGCCAGAATATTTTTCACTTGTGGAAATCAGACAAAAATCAAAGCAGGAGACGTTGAATACCAAAAACAGGTTTGTATTGACATTTTCTAAAAGTCAATAAAACATACATCTGTCAGTTAGATGTTCCCACCGCTAGTTAGAATGACTCCGTCACATTTTGCAAAATAAAGAAACCGACTCGAATATCCAACTTCCAACGTGAAACAAACTTTACCGCAGTAGAAAAACTGAGTAGGACTCGCTGCAGAAGAAGCCTGCAGTTTAACAAAACCGAACTACGTCCACACCGACAAATTAGTCTTTCCGCTTATCAGTGATGTCGTCTGCTTTCTCTTCGCTTGTGAAACTTTGTTCAGTCACATTCTGATGGTCATGAGCACTCGTTTGACTCATTTTGAAGCGAAAACAACATTAAAAGTGAATATTTATTTGCAAACACTAACATGAGAACAATCTTTTGATTTTTTTCACACAAAATCAATACAATAATGGACGTTAAACAGGGTGAAACAAGTGAGAGGGTCCGCTCCATCAGGACCCCAAAAAGGCTTAGAACGAGCCAAGGTGGTAACTGCTCAGTTGACAGGTACATGTGGCAAGAAGCAGGTGAACATCCTCTGATGTTTCACGACAGGCTTCTTAAAGGGGACCACACATGCAAAATTCACTTTTTAATGTTTTTTTACTAAACTTTGGGTATTTACTTCATAAAAAAACAGTCCTTGTGCCAAAAAAATGCACCCAGTGGTTTATTTACTCTAAGTAGATTTATTTATTTTTGATAAATACACCAGGATTCACACTTCCTGCATTTATTGACGTCACAAGCCGCCAGCCAATCAGATCAAACCTGAGTCCAGCCCCTCACCTAGCAACCCCTGGTTAGGCTCAACCCACTTCTGTATTAAACACATGACTGTTGTTTTTCATGATTTCATCTCATCTTTTGTTTATATGTTCTTAATTTCATGTGTACAGCACTTTGTTGCAGCTGTGTTTTTTTAAATGGCTTTATAAATAAAGTATAATTGTTATTTTTATGTTTTAGTTCAATTTTTAGTGTATTTGCGATCGCTGCCAACGCGCAGCCGGCAAAAATTAAACGAGCGGACCACAGGCGGAAGGACCGGGTTCGACGGGACCCTCTTCCGGCGCGATGGAGCGGAGCTTCAACTGTACAGCCTTGCAGCAGCCTCGCAGCAGGCTCGCAGCAAGAGGACCTTCTCCTTACAGATTAATTTACGGGAGACACTTGGTGAACTTTGTGTTGTCTTCACTGGAACAGCGATAACTCCCAAAATCTCATCGCGTGCAACGAGCGGAGCTGGCGAAAACCGGAAGAGGAACAAGCTAACATTAGCTTCGGATTCGGGTGGTCTAATGCTAAAAGGAGCAGCAAACTGCGGCGCGCTCAGACGGGTTTCGGTAAGTTATCTTAAGCTAACACTAACAGTAAGTCAAATGAGTAATAAAAAAAGAGCTAATTTTAAAACAACAACACATTACAGATACTGGCTGTTACAGAGGGCGTGAACAGATCGTTGAAGGGCGTGGACTTCAAGAAACCGGTCGTTCAAAACGAAAGTTAAAAATGGCAGAATTAAAAAGGGTATAATTGATTATCTAATAATTATTTTGTGCATTAAATTGAAGGAATAGGGTCTGGATATCCCACAGAAATACCATAAAAATTTAAAAAATACATCTGAGGTCCCCTTTAAAGCTCATTTTGGTGACAAATATACACCAGGCATGGAAGAAGATGAAGACTTTAAGTGGTCTTTCTTCTTACATCTCGTCTTTGAGATAAGAATTCAGCTGCTCACCATGGTTATTCCAAAAAAGCAAACCATGGAAGAAATAAAACAGTGTGCTATAAATGCATTTTGAAGCTAACATGCAAATCAAAGCACCCTTACAGGTGTCCCCAGGTGAAGCGGTCAAATCCCACTCGCTGGAGCTGGATTCCAGTCCTAAAAAAGGCGAGATTAAACAAGATTTTCAAACTAAAAAACAACTAAAGGTGGGTGTTAGCTCTACAGGACGCCCAAAACCAGGGTGGGCCCGGAAGGGACCCCTGAGACGTGGACCTGCACCTCGGATGACACATTCCGAGACATGCAAAAGGTCGCAAACGTTCCAGAACAAAGGCATCAAACCTCCAAGCTCTGATGAGGTGGTGGATGTAAGTTGGTTGTTTGAAAACTTGAATGATACAGAGGATGACCAAACTGGGACAATGAGTGACCTTGTCTTTGATAACTCAGAGCACACAGTTGATGACAAAGACAGCAAACAAACTGCTGATAGTCAACAACTTCCTGAAGGTCATGAGGCTGACAGCCAACAAGAGGCTGACAGTGAACATGAGTACACAGACAGAGTCACACGTGAACGGAAACGTGTGCCAAGACCTGTGAGGTTTCTGTGTAACCTTATACAAAGGGGGGTGGCTAAGAAAGCTTACCTGCCCATCACACTGGAAGGTGTCCTTGAGCGTGATGCCCTCCTGGATGGCAGTTCTGATATAACTATTATGTCGGCCAAGCTGTTCGAGGAGCTGAGGACCGCCGCTAACGGTGTTGACAGGCAAATACCCTTTGAGAAATGTGCTATTGAGCTGCAGGGTCTCGCAGAGACGAGAACAACCCTAACAGCTATAGCTATGGTTCACATGCAGATTGGCGAAATGACACTACGCCACCCAGTGTTTGTGTCTAAACTTGACTCATTCCCATTTTTGGTTGGCCAAGATTTTATAAACCGCTTCGACGCGATTGTAAATTATGGTCAACAGAAAATGTGGAGCACAGTGAGAAAACCCCTGCCAATAAAAGTGC
>JBBPBX010058031.1:0-10564 GCA_038048925.1 Garcialebias charrua
TCATATTTGGTTTAATAAAGTTGCTTAGCTGTGGTGAAAATCTTGAGCCTGGTTGACTCCGAACATTAATAAGTTGTCGATGTACGTTCAGTAATGATTTTCTGAGTGTTTCATAAAACATCAGCTTCCTGGTTCTTTAGATATTTTGCTTACAGACACATACGCTCACATGCAACTTAATCATTTCTTCCTTTTCATGGAGGTGAGAGACAAAAAGACCTAAATGATTTCTTTTTTTAGTTCAGCCTTTGTTTTGATTCTGGGTGGGACCGACACATCCTTCAGACACTGAACTATATCAGAGCAGGTGTTTAATCTCAGTATGTGATCCCATGTGACCTCTGTCGGCCTTGACAGATCAAAGAGTGGAGAGGCGAGTCAGGAACGCTGGTCTCTGTAACCTTCAGTGCTGGAAACGTTGCTGGGTCTGATATTTGTGGTTCCTGCCAAGTGGCTGACAGCATGTCAGAGATCCTCTGATGGCCTTTAGGTGATGACACTGGACTCTGCACCCAGAGTCACCACAGAATCTAAATCATGAGGAAACTGACGGTCCTCAGGAGACGGGACAAGTTTATCAGTTGACTTAAAGGCTTTTCTGCACTGAAGTCTTTTATACGTTTGATAGAAAAGTAAAGTTTTTCTTCATTGGGTCTATTTAGCTGTTTGTGAAAATAAAATATGTACATCCGTCCGTCCGTTTTCGTCCACTTGGTCTGGAGTTGGGTCACGAGTGTAACAGCTTGAGTATGGAGGAGCAGACATCTCTTTCCACAGCCACCTCTTGGACTCCAAAGCCAGCTGAGAAACACAGTCCCTTCGGTGAGTCCTGGGTCTCTGGCAGTGTCCCTCCCCAGTTGAAATGCCTGGAAAACCTCAAAAAGAAGGTGTCCAGGGGGGATTCTTACCAGATAGCTAAACCACCTCACTTGGCTCCTCTTGGTTTATTAATAGCTCTACTCCAAGTCTCTCCAGGATAACTGAAATTCTCATCCTAACTGGAGAGTCCAGCTACCCTGCAGAGAAAACTCATCTTCGCAGGAGAACGAGGAGAAAAATGCACTTGTTTCAGTGTTGCCAGATCTCGCACAGAAACAAGCGACCAGCCCCATCATAACAAGCCCAAAAACAAGTCCAGCTGGCAACCCACCTTATTGTGTAAAACAAAGGCTGTTTTTAAACAGTATAAACATAGCCTACATTTATTATGGCATTACATATAAACAGCAAAATTATGCTAAACACTTTGAAGAACATATCCACTCTAAAAAATAAAAATACATTTTGCATTTTTATACAAATTAATCCTCTGGGACTCATTTACCAGAGAGACTTGAATTTTAAAGGAAGAGTGATGACAACAATGGACAACAACAACAACAACAACAACAGACAACCATAAAGGATGCGTACAAATTAAAAAAATAAAATTAAACAGCAAACTCATAGTAAGCAAAGTCAACAAAAAACGTTCTTTAATCTCTATCCTGAATCATGTTTTAAGTGTGCGTTCTTTCTCCCATTTTTTATCATATTTTTCCCATATTTCACCCCCTGATTGGAGCTCATTTTAGCATGGTCTTGTCACTCTAAACAAAGGATAAAGAACAAAGAAAAACAAGCCCAAATAAGCGAGTTCACATCCAGGACAAGCCCAAGAAACCGTAACAGGCGACTCACCAAAATTATAAGCGGCTTCAGAAAATGACAGGCCCAAACTCGCTTAAGTGGACTTGGCAACTATGACTCATTTCTTTTTCTTGAATCACTCTCTTATCATAGTGGAGGAGGAGGCGGGTCTCCCATGGCAGATTGATTCTAGGTGACAGGACAAGCAAAGAGGGGTTTTTATTTTTTCATCTTTTTTCAGATACAGCAAACCCCCTACTTACGACTCCATCGACCTACGAACAACGGGACCTACGAACGTATCATATTTAATAAAAATATGAAATTACTGTATTAAATTTTTTTTTTTTTTTGTGTGTGTTTAAATGTTCTTAATTTCATGTGTACATCACTTTGTTGCAGCTGTGGTTGTTTTAAAGGCTTTATAAATAATAATTATGATAAAAATGATCATTTCTGATCATTTTTGTCATGATTGCGCAATCTTGCGCAGCAAGAAGTAGGTCTTCAGTTTACACGGTCACAATTAATGTAGAACACCGGACGCCATTTTAGGTTCAGTCACGGGGGCCTTTGAAGGTCTCCAGTTTAGACGGTCACAAATTAATGTAGAACACCGGACGCCATTTTAGGTTAGCTGCCGGGAGCCGGCTGAAGACTGGTGACCAGGATGGCTTCATATGGATTAATTACGAGCTGGAAACGTCTCTGTGAACTTTGTGGATGTCTCAGGCAGCAGCGGATTTATCGCTGATCGTGCCAGGCCGCCGCGAACACCTCCGGCCGGCCTGGCTACACCTCCGGCCTGGCTAGCTCCAGAAGCTAACACGGGAGCTAACACGGGAGCCGGCCTTTTGAACACTTGTGACCAGGATCGCATCATATGGATTAATTACTAGCTGGAATCGCTCTGTGAGCTCTGTGGACGTCTCAGGCTGGAGCAGGAGCTGCAGATTGATCGCGCCGCCGCTCCAACACCAGCTCATGGCTTGGCTAGCAGAAGCTAGCCAGCTAGCTAACACAGGTCTGGAGCAGCTGCGGTGGCTCGCCGGCCCCCGCGCTGCTCGGCCCGAAAACAATCAACGCATGGCAACCTAAGATGTCGGCTTTGACCATCTCAAAGTAAGAAAATATATTTTTATTTATTCTGTAAATGTGAATAGCAATGTTTAACATTACAGTACACTACTGTACATGCTTAAATGTGTGCGCGTGCTCCGTTAGCATGATAATTTTTTTTTAAATAATTTTCACCCCCTAGCTACGGCAGAATCGAGCTGCGAACCGTTCTTAGGTCCCTAACTCGTTCGTAAATCGGGGGTCACCTGTACTCCCTTTATCAGGGGGTCACCACAGCGAGCATATGTTCATGAAGACAGAAGACGACAAGGAGCTTGATGTTGCTAGCCTGGACATGGGTTACTGAGGCCCCATCCTGGAGCCAGGCCTGGAGGAGGAGCTTGCCAGCGAGTGTCTGACGACCGGGCGTTTACACAGTGGACCCGGTCAGGCTAAGCCAAAATGAGCTTCGATAGTTTCCCTGTCGGCTCACCACCTGCAGGAGGGGCCACTTCAGGAGAGTATACCATGGGTGACGCTCTGACCTTGGCTTATGAAGACTAGCACTTGGGACGATAAATATTCTCAACCAATAGTCAAAAATTTGTATAAAAAAAGAGTTTGCACAGCTCAAAAATGGACATGAGACGTATAACATTTGGTGGCAGATGTTTTGAGCGGCACAGTGGCTCAGTTGGTAGAGCTGTTGCCTGCAGCAAGAAGGTCGATGGATCGAATCTCCGCCGGCAACCTTTCAGGGTGGAGTTAGCATGTTCTCTCCGTGCATGTGTGGGTTTTCTCCATGTTCTCCAGTTTCCTCCCACAGACCAAAAACATGCATGTTAGGCTGAATGGTAACTCTAAATTGTCTCTAGGTGTGAGTGAGAGAGTGAATGGATGTTTGTCTTGTTTTTCTCTGTCCCTGTGATGGACTGGAGACCTGTCCAGAGTGTCCCCCACCTCTCGCACAGTTACTGCTGGACACGGGCATTACCTGGAATGGAAGAAGCAGCTAAAGATAACAGACAGAACATCTTATTTATTTGTTGTTGTTTACGATCAGATCCTTTCAGTGGTTTTCAGCTGCTTGCAAAAAAAGTAGCAGAAACTGAAGATTGGCCTCAGATACAAAAGTGCTCTTGTTACAGGGGGACGTGCAGGATTATATTTAGTAACAGAGTTCAGAGTTGGATCTAATGCACATCAAATGCCATTAAAAAATGCATGTTTTAGTAATTCAATACAGACAGAAATGTGGTAAGAAGTTTATTTTTAGCTTCACAGAGAAGACTACTTTGTAAGAATAAGGAAAATAAATCTCCATCTGCTGACAATCCCAATAATCCCTAAAAAATAATCTGTGATCTGTTTTCTTGTCAATAAATAAATCACATTAACAGGCCTACACTGTGAGGGGTTAGTTATTAACGTGTCTGCCATGTAAGCTTCATTCTAAAAGTCCTGTTAGAGTCTAAAACTGGACCATCACTTAAATGTAAATTTAAATAAATCCTCAGTCAAAGTTTGTAAATGGAGCCTATCCGTTACCTGGGGATTGCTGAGATTGTTCCGCTTCGACAATAACACTTTTTTTTCTCCAATTTAAGCAAGCCAGGTGATGCTATGTTAATTTTTATACCTGGTTTTAGGTATTTTTGATGTCACTGTTGTTTAAACCAAAAGCTGTAAAATATTTTTCTGACATTTTGATTCAAACTCAACTCAGATGCTTCAGATCAGATTTAGTTGGATCATCAGATTTAACATGTTCATCATATTCCTAGTACGACCCATAATGCAGTTCTGCCTCAACAGACAGCTCATATTCAAATAACACTGCAAGATATTTTCTTAGTCCCTCAAACTTGACTGAATGTTTTAACACCAGAAATAAAAGTTTATTCTGAAGCATTTCCTTTAGCTTTCTTTACCTTTTCAAAAAGGTTTTGGCCTTATGGTTATTCAAAAAGATCCATGTCAGATATAAAAACAGTGCATTCAGTATTTATGTTGTTGTTTTTGTTGGTGCTGTTTTAGGAAAATATTTCAGAGTTTGACCAAAAAACAAAACAAAACGGTGTTTCAAGAATATCAGTTTTATCTTTATATACATTTAGTGATTTGATTTAATTTTTTTCCTCAGCCATCTTGTGCTTCATTTGAGGCTGTTTTTGTATGTTTGTCTAATTTATTTTGATTTGTTATCCTCTAAAGTCTGTATAGTGCTTAAGAAATTTGCAGGCAGATGTTTTAGATAAACTCTCACAATGAATGATAGGCTCAACAAAACATGAATTGTGAGGTCAAATATCCAAACGTTTCTTACTGAGCACAGCCGTGTTTTCTTTTCTTTCTCTCTCACTGTGTTTGGAAGATGCCCAGTCCTCACCTCCTTCTACAGGTGTGCAGTGGAGAGCATCTTGTGCTCCAGCATCAACGTGTGGCATGGAGGCTGCACAGTTGCAGAAAGAAAAGCTCTGCAGAGAGTGGTGAAGGCTGCACAGAAGTCTGTTGGAGTCAGCCTCCCCACCAGCACAGACATCTACTCCTCCAGATGCAGGAAGAGAGCTACCTGCATCATGAATGACTCCACTCACCCAGCACACACACTTTTTGCCCCGTTCCCCCCAGGAAGGAGCATTGGAACCACTAGACTGAGGAACAGCTTCTACCCTGAGGCTGTTAGACTCATGAATATCTAACCAGAATAATCACTGTGAAAAATCACATCATGTTGCTGCTGATCTGTTTCATGTTGCTGCTGATCTGTTTCATGTTGCTGTTGATCTGTTTCATGTTGCTGCTGATCTGTTTCATGTTGCTGTTGATCTGTTTCATGTTGCTGCTGATCTGTTTCATGTTGCTGCTGATCTGTTTCATGTTGCTGCTGATCTGTTTCATGTTGCTGCTGATCTGTTTCATGTTGCTGCTGATCTGTTTCATGTTGCTGCTGATCTGTTTCATGTTGCTGCTGATCTGTTTCATGTTGCTGCTGATCTGTTTCATGTTGCTGCTGATCTGTTTCATGTTGCTGTTGATCTGTTTCATGTTGCTGCTGATCTGTTTCATGTTGCTGCTGATCTGTTTCATGTTGCTGCTGATCTGTTTCATGTTGCTGCTGATCTGTTTCATGTTGCTGCTGATCTGTTTCATGTTGCTGCTGATCTGTTTCATGTTGCTGCTGATCTGTTTCATGTTGCTGCTGATCTGTTTCATGTTGCTGCTGATCTGTTTCATGTTGCTGCTGATCTGTTTCATGTTGCTGCTGATCTGTTTCATGTTGCTGCTGATCTGTTTCATGTTGCTGCTGATCTGTTTCATGTTGCTGCTGATCTGTTTCATGTTGCTGCTGATCTGTTTCATGTTGCTGCTGATCTGTTTCATGTTGCTGCTGATCTGTTTCATGTTGCTGCTGATCTGTTTCATGTTGCTGCTGATCTGTTTCATGTTGCTGCTGATCTGTTTCATGTTGCTGCTGATCTGTTTCATGTTGCTGCTGATCTGTTTCATGTTGCTGCTGATCTGTTTCATGTTGCTGCTGATCTGTTTCATGTTGCTGCTGATCTGTTTCATGTTGCTGCTGATCTGTTTCATGTTGCTGCTGATCTGTTTCATGTTGCTGCTGATCTGTTTCATGTTGCTGCTGATCTGTTTCATGTTGCTGCTGATCTTTTTCATGTTGCTGCTGATCTGTTTCATGTTGCTGCTGATCTTTTTCATGTTGCTGTGTTCATTTGTACTCATCTGTCCACACAGACTCATGCTGCTGTTCAGAGTGTTGTTTTTGTACTACTAGCCCTTAGTGTATTTTTAGTTGATGTTTTTCTTAGTTCATATCTTAGATCTTATTACTGTTTTTCCTTTATATTTTATTGTTGGATGTAACTGGGACCCCGTGTACATAATTTTGTTCCACCACATGTACCACATGGGGGTGCGAACGACAATAAAGAATCTCTGACTCTGACTCTAATTGGATCTTGTAGGAAAATCGACCCTACATCTTCTGCGGACCCAAAGATCAACTGCAACTCCACTACATGTACACTGAAAAATGTTCACGTTGACCAGAATCACAAAAACATTTAAATATTTTAATTAGACTCTGAATGGGGGAGTGGTAGTGCAGAGGTTAAAGGTGAAGTAGGAAGGTCTCCGGCTCGATCCCCAATACCAGCATCATCAAAAATGTGGGTGGGAAAGGTGAAGCACCCTCACCTGTCCCTCCCTCATTTGCCTCACTCTGGGCCCTTGAGCAAGGCCGTGAACCCCCACATCTGCTCCCCCAGACACCCTAGATATCAACTCTCTGCTCCACACAGAGGGCTGTGGTAGCTCGGTGGTCTGTGGTTGCGCCAGGAAGAGCATCCGGCGTAAAAACGTGCCAAGTTTTCATGTAACTTAGTTTTCTGTGGCAACTACTGAAGAAAGGACCAGTCGAAATGAAAATAAAAATGTTGACTCTCTGAAGCTGATTTAAAATTACAATCTGCAGAAAATACCAACCTTTATGCATTATGAGCTTTATGCACAAAATAATGATACAATAATGTCATGAAGGGTGCAGATCTGTGTGTTGCCTCCAGGATGAGGTCCACTTCTTGACCAGCTGCTGTGTTCTTCCACTCAGCTGATGGCCCAGTGGCCTGGGTGGGGCATTACACGCTTCAGTAAGTAAATAAGCAGAAATGGGGTATTTTTATGCCAGCAAGCCTCTTAAAATTCCTTGAGGATAAATTGCAAGAATGTCCCCTTATCGACCTTTTTTAATGTGACACATCCTGGAAGGAACGTTGGGGAATATCCCGGGGTCACGGGGTTTGGGAATAAGAAGAAGGAAGCAGGAAAAGGATCATCCACTCCCCCACAAAGTTCTCAAGGAATGTACTGTATAGAGCCGTGAACTATTTACAGGGGCGCCTTTCAACCTACTGATAGAGAAAAACAACAGTTTTAATGCATTAAGCTGAAGCAGATATGAAATCTATTTTTATGACAATTTATTAGAGGGGTGTCTTTCTGAAATCAGTCAATGCAGCCGATTTCTGTTTAGAGACTATTTAGATTTGAAAGTGCCTGCAGGTTCAAGATTCTTTATTCTAACAAAACTGTGTACTCAAGGTCCCAGTTACACCCAAAAATAGTAAAAAATATAAAGTTTAAAAAGAAACAGTACACAAAGATTTAAGATATATGCTAAACAATAATAATGTAAAATAATATGGTATATTAAACAGCAGCCATTCTGAATGTTGAATAAACTGTTAAATATTGTGTGTAATACAGTAATTTAACGTCAAAATAAAAAGCATAAAGCTCAAAACCAGGAGGCAACTCACCCAAAAGAGGCGTGAGAATTGAGTCATCCCTACTTCTGTGATAAGCTTTAACTGAAAAAAAACTTACTAAAATCAAAGTATTTAAACTTATATATTGTTTACTTTTTTTTCATTCATTCAACCTTTATTTATACAGGTTAATCCCACAGAGCCTTGGGACTCGTTTACCAGAGAAACCTAAATTTTAACAAATAATGATGACAACAATGGACAACAATGACAACAATAGACAATCATAAGAATACATGCATATTTTAATTAAAAAAATTAATTGTTTGAGTTTGCTGAAGTTGTATGTTTCATTCCATCCTGGAAAAAAGATTATTAAATAAAGATCCAAATCATTGTGACATTCTTACCCAAGATATGAGTGGATGTAAACTTCCGACCTCTGCTGTGTTTGTCCCCAAGTTATTTAGCTGTTCAAATAAACGTGCAGTGAAGGCCACACAGAAACTGTGGTTGTGTATTTTTTTAACAGTCAAGTTTAACGTTATTTAACTTTTGTACAAGCTTCTAGCTAATTTCTGACGACAGTTTCTTGACACTTGTCTCAACACGTGACTCTTGCTCCTTTAAAATGTCCATTCCAGGTTTGAGTGACCTCCCTCATGTTGTGTGTGACTGGTGATTAGACTTGTTTATCTCACCGCAGCGCACTGTGCTGTGCCCATGGGCTGAGGAAAACCTAAAGGAAGGAAAGAGAGGAAAAGGAGTAATTCTTTCCAATCCACTGAGGGCAGACCCAGGAGCGAGTTGTTTTGGGGGTATGACTGCTTGGGATGAGAGGCAGCCATTGTGTTTGTAGGACTGGGTGGTGGTGGGGGGCACTTTAAGCAGGCACTGGTTGAGAGTGAAGCATCTTGGGAGAAGAGTGGGAGAGAAATTTGAATTTCTGCTGAACTTCGTCATAGCAGGAGGGTTGTGACAAAGAGACACATTGATAACCACAGAGACAGAGAGTTTCATGTCGCTTCTCCACAGTGATTATGTATTGCAGCAGCATTAATCATAATAAATCAACCCACTGACATGTTTCTTCAGTGTCTTGGAAGGGTAATATTTTAGTGGTGAGAATACAAACAGAGGATGCACGTAAAGGCTAATGACTTCAGCTCGGTATCTGTGAGGCCATCTGTATCTGAAGGAAGAGGAGGATGAATAACCTACTTATTCTCAAGACCTTATAGTGGAAAGATTATCTACAGGAAGATGATTTGAACTCCTTTTTCCTATAGTGGTAGAAATCTTTGCAATATTTTTTTTTCAGAAACTATTTTTAAAGAAGAAACAAATGCTTCTTCACACAAAACGGACGCATAAGCATTTAAAAATCAAAAATGTTCTATTCTTGTATGAAAAAGTCCTGAGGTCTATGCACTTCTGAGTGTTTTATTCAAGTAAAACATCTACAAATACCTTGCACCCTAATAAAGATGCTTGGGAAGAAACATTTTTCAGTTCAGTAATAAATTTATGTGGAAGTAAACAGATGTTTTGTACTAAAATGTGAGAATTTGCCGTGGGCTCTGATGAATTAAAAACATGTGCTCTATTTCCCACGTTTCAATGAATGAATAAAATGACAAACTGCGAAAATAACAACCAGATTGTTTGTTATTTATAGTTGTTAGGTATATTTGATATTGAAGGAAGTTGGTAGATGCATCTCATCTCTATCTCGTTTGTTCCATAGCAGTTTTACATTACCCTTTGTCAAATAAAACAACCACAACCTACCTCAACGATTACCAGTATAAGGCAATGATTTCTGCTGTTAGTGACTCATCCTGGAATACGTTAAAAAAATAATTAAAAAAAAGTTTTCTACTTTCTTTGGATCCCATTATTATATTGTGCCAACTGGTCCACAGATGATAGAATCACCATTTCACCCACCCGAAGGACAAAAAAGGTAACACCAGAATTCTTTTCCATGGCCTTTAAGTGACATGGTTTGGGTTTTTGGATTTGTTCAAACAGACAAACAACAAGAAGAGTTAAAAAGTTTATTATAATGCAGCTTCTGGTGGGGGTCAGGATCCAGTGCTGGTGCCAATCTGCGGAGATATGACAGTTAATGGACCGAGTATTTCTGTGAGCGAGATGGTGAACAGAAGAACAGCCACAGCAGGTGTGGGTGTTTCACTGCACCCACATTTTGATGTTGTCAGCATCGGGAGTTGAACTGGCGATCTTCCAATTACTGTACAGGCCCATCTTCTCTAGCCTCTGTGCCACCACTCCCCCAGAACAGAAGAGCAGCCACTAACCTTCTCAAACAGATGAGGTGGTGGGACCACCTGTAGGAGCTGGGCAAGATGACATCACCATCATTGGATGATGAGCAACTGTGTGGATGAGCTATGGTTAGCGTGGTAATCCAAAAGTGAGGTCCAAGAGTTGAGGTCAGGGTCAGGCATGAGGAGTCAGTGCTCCAGAGACCAATCCAAAGGGCAATCTGTGAGTCAAGGTCATTAGGACAGAGGGAGTGGTAACAAGATCAGTGTGGTAAAACAAGAGCAAACAGAAGGCAG
>JBBPBX010058031.1:12074-22235 GCA_038048925.1 Garcialebias charrua
TTAACTCTTGAAAGACTTTAAACTCTGAAATTGTATTAAACATACTTGTGATATTTGTAGATTTTAGCGTTCTGACAATTTAAGCTTTTAGCTAACTTTCTGTTGGTTTTAGCTTTTATCTTTGCTCATTTTAGCTTATAGCTACTATTTTGCTCATTTTGGCTTCTCTTTTTTTTCTCTTTTATCTGCAGGTTTATTCATTTTAGCTTTAAGCTTCTGTTTTGCTCATTTTAGCTTTTAGTTACTGCTTTGCTGGTATTAGCTTTTAGCTACCATTACATCCATTGATGTTGGCTTGTACTTACTGATTTGTTAAAATATATTATGCAAATTTTGGCTTTTAGCTTTTAACAAGGTTGAGTCAGGTCCTCTGGACAGATTATTCTTTGTTGAAACATTTGTTTTTCCAGTTTTAGTGTTTACCATTTGCTAATTAAATCTTTAGCTATTGTTTTGCTAATTGTTGTGATTGTTTCAGCTTTAGCAGTTCAGTTTCAGCTCATTCAACAGAGATCAACAAAATCATTTAGCACTCATCATTCATTTCCATTGCAGAAAATCCTCTTTTTTTTTCTAGTTATACATTAAATGACACTTAAAATTTAAGTTTATTTGAAATTTAAAGCATGATGAAGTGAATAAATAACTTAAACAAATACAGATGTTACTAGCCATTATTACGTTTCTCATTATTATCAGCCATTATTATTATTGGCTATTATAAGGCAGAGATTATTGGTAAAAAAAATTATAAAATTAATTAGCCATGAAGACATGAAAGACTTGACAGATGCAGAGGTATGAGTCATGAAACAGGAAGCTGCTACTGCTGGACATCCTGCAGATGCTCAAACAATACCCTGAGAAGAGGAATGTCCCACTGAGGGACCCCTACAGTCTTAGTCATATGTATCTCCGCCTCACACAAGGAAAACCATTGCTGCCTCTTTCACCTCACCCTCTCTCCCAGTTTTCCATCTCCGTCTCTCTGAGCAGCAGAAGCAGCGGGCTCAGGGAACAGAGGAATGTGGGGTTCTGCGCCGGGTCTCGACCAGTCTGCACTCCAGTGAATTCAACTGCTTATTGTTTGTGTTTTCCCAGAGAAGCCTGTAGAGCTGCCGCCAACCCCCTGGTCCCCTTTCTACAACACACACAGTGAAACATTTTTTACATGCAAGTTTGTGTGATTTTGGTTTGTTGGTCAGCAGCCAAAGTCAGCACTCACACAAATGATCCCAAAATAAACCACAACATGTGGGAACACAAACCAAGACGTCATGACAAAGATAGATTTTCATCACTTTGGAGGAAGCAGCAGGTGCAAAACGGCTTCGTAAATACAGACGTAGCATTCTTTAAAGAAATGCAGATCACCGCCTTCCTGAGTTTTGGACTAAATTCTCATACAGTGCATCCAGAAAGTATTGTCTTTTTAAATATGATGCCACAAACTCAGCACTCCTAGTTTGTCCCATTCTTCTTTGCAGTACTTCTCAAGCTCCATCAGGTTGGATGGGAGACGTTTGTGCAGCCATTTTCAGATATCTCCAGAGATGTTCAATCAGATTTAAGTCTGGACTCTAGCTTGGCCACTCCATGACCGAGATGTCCTGAAGCCACTCCAGGACCTACACAGAGTTGTCCTGAAGCCACTCCAGGACCTACACAGAGTTGTCCTGAAGCCACTCCAGGACCTACACAGAGTTGTCCTGAAGCCACTCCAGGACCTACACAGAGTGGTCCTGAAGCCACTCCAGGACCTACACAGAGTTGTCCTGAAGCCACTCCAGGACCTACACAGAGTGGTCTTGAAGCCACTCCAGGACCTACACAGAGTGGTCTTGAAGCCACTCCAGGACCTACACAGAGTGGTCTGAAGCCACTCCAGGACCTACACAGAGTGGTCTTGAGGCCACTCCAGGACCTACACAGAGATGTCCTGAAGCCACTCCAGGACCTACACAGAGTTGTCCTGAAGCCACTCCAGGACCTACACAGAGTGGTCCTGAAGCCACTCCAGGACCTACACAGAGTGGTCTTGAGGCCACTCCAGGACCTACACAGAGTGGTCCTGAAGCCACTCCAGGACCTACACAGAGTGTCCTGAAGCCACTCCAGGACCTACACAGAGTGGTCTTGAGGCCACTCCAGGACCTACACAGAGTGTCCTGAAGCCACTCCAGGACCTACACAGAGTGGTCCTGAAGCCACTCCAGGACCTACACAGAGTTGTCCTGAAGCCACTCCAGGACCTACACAGAGTGGTCTTGAAGCCACTCCAGGACCTACACAGAGTGGTCCTGAAGCCACTCCAGGACCTACACAGAGTGGTCTTGAAGCCACTCCAGGACCTACACAGAGTGGTCTTGAGGCCACTCCAGGACCTACACAGAGATGTCCTGAAGCCACTCCAGGACCTACACAGAGTGGTCTTGAGGCCACTCCAGGACCTACACAGAGTTGTCCTGAAGCCACTCCAGGACCTACACAGAGTTGTCTTGAGGCCACTCCAGGACCTACACAGAGTGGTCTTGAGGCCACTCCAGGACCTACACAGAGTTGTCCTGAAGCCACTCCAGGACCTACACAGAGTTGTCCTGAAGCCACTCCAGGACCTACACAGAGTGGTCTTGAGGCCACTCCAGGACCTACACAGAGTTGTCTTGAGGCCACTCCAGGACCTACACAGAGTTGTCTTGAGGCCACTCCAGGACCTACACAGAGTGGTCCTGAAGCCACTCCAGGACCTACACAGAGTGGTCCTGAAGCCACTCCAGGACCTACACAGAGTGGTCTTGAGGCCACTCCAGGACCTACACAGAGTGGTCTTGAGGCCACTCCAGGACCTACACAGAGTGGTCTTGAGGCCACTCCAGGACCTACACAGAGATGTCCTGAAGCCACTCCAGGACCTACACAGAGTGGTCTTGAGGCCACTCCAGGACCTACACAGAGTTGTCCTGAAGCCACTCCAGGACCTACACAGAGTGGTCCTGAAGCCACTCCAGGACCTACACAGAGTGGTCTTGAGGCCACTCCAGGACCTACACAGAGTTGTCCTGAAGCCACTCCAGGACCTACACAGAGTGGTCCTGAAGCCACTCCAGGACCTACACAGAGTGGTCCTGAAGCCACTCCAGGACCTACACAGAGTGGTCCTGAAGCCACTCCAGGACCTACACAGAGTGGTCCTGAAGCCACTCCAGGACCTACACAGAGTGGTCTTGAAGCCACTCCAGGACCTACACAGAGTGGTCTTGAGGCCACTCCAGGACCTACACAGAGTGGTCCTGAAGCCACTCCAGGACCTACACAGAGTGGTCCTGAAGCCACTCCAGGACCTACACAGAGTGGTCCTGAAGCCACTCCAGGACCTACACAGAGTGGTCTTGAGGCCACTCCAGGACCTACACAGAGATGTCCTGAAGCCACTCCAGGACCTACACAGAGTTGTCCTGAAGCCACTCCAGGACCTACACAGAGTGGTCCTGAAGCCACTCCAGGACCTACACAGAGTGGTCCTGAAGCCACTCCAGGACCTACACAGAGTGGTCCTGAAGCCACTCCAGGACCTACACAGAGTGGTCTTGAGGCCACTCCAGGACCTACACAGAGTGGTCCTGAAGCCACTCCAGGACCTACACAGAGTTGTCCTGAAGCCACTCCAGGACCTACACAGAGATGTCCTGAAGCCACTCCAGGACCTACACAGAGTGGTCTTGAGGCCACTCCAGGACCTACACAGAGTTGTCCTGAAGCCACTCCAGGACCTACACAGAGTGGTCTTGAGGCCACTCCAGGACCTACACAGAGTTGTCTTGAGGCCACTCCAGGACCTACACAGAGTTGTCCTGAAGCCACTCCAGGACCTACACAGAGTGGTCTTGAGGCCACTCCAGGACCTACACAGAGTGGTCTTGAGGCCACTCCAGGACCTACACAGAGTTGTCTTGAGGCCACTCCAGGACCTACACAGAGTTGTCCTGAAGCCACTCCAGGACCTACACAGAGTTGTCCTGAAGCCACTCCAGGACCTACACAGAGTGGTCTTGAGGCCACTCCAGGACCTACACAGAGTGGTCTTGAGGCCACTCCAGGACCTACACAGAGTTGTCTTGAGGCCACTCCAGGACCTACACAGAGTGGTCCTGAAGCCACTCCAGGACCTACACAGAGTGGTCTTGAGGCCACTCCAGGACCTACACAGAGTGGTCTTGAGGCCACTCCAGGACCTACACAGAGTGGTCTTGAAGCCACTCCAGGACCTACACAGAGTGGTCTTGAGGCCACTCCAGGACCTACACAGAGTGTCCTGAAGCCACTCCAGGACCTACACAGAGTGGTCTTGAGGCCACTCCAGGACCTACACAGAGTGGTCCTGAAGCCACTCCAGGACCTACACAGAGTGGTCTTGAGGCCACTCCAGGACCTACACAGAGTGGTCTTGAGGCCACTCCAGGACCTACACAGAGTGGTCTTGAGGCCACTCCAGGACCTACACAGAGTGGTCCTGAAGCCACTCCAGGACCTACACAGAGTGGTCTTGAGGCCACTCCAGGACCTACACAGAGTGGTCTTGAAGCCACTCCAGGACCTACACAGAGATGTCCTGAAGCCACTCCAGGACCTACACAGAGTGGTCTCCTGAAGCCACTCCAGGACCTACACAGAGTGGTCTTGAGGCCACTCCAGGACCTACACAGAGTGGTCTTGAGGCCACTCCAGGACCTACACAGAGTGGTCTTGAGGCCACTCCAGGACCTACACAGAGTGGTCCTGAAGCCACTCCAGGACCTACACAGAGTGGTCTTGAGGCCACTCCAGGACCTACACAGAGTTGTCCTGAAGCCACTCCAGGACCTACACAGAGTGGTCTTGAGGCCACTCCAGGACCTACACAGAGTGGTCTTGAGGCCACTCCAGGACCTACACAGAGTGGTCCTGAAGCCACTCCAGGACCTACACAGAGTGGTCTTGAGGCCACTCCAGGACCTACACAGAGTTGTCCTGAAGCCACTCCAGGACCTACACAGAGTGGTCTTGAAGCCACTCCAGGACCTACACAGAGTGGTCCTGAAGCCACTCCAGGACCTACACAGAGTGGTCCTGAAGCCACTCCAGGACCTACACAGAGTGGTCTTGAGGCCACTCCAGGACCTACACAGAGATGTCCTGAAGCCACTCCAGGACCTACACAGAGTTGTCCTGAAGCCACTCCAGGACCTACACAGAGTGGTCCTGAAGCCACTCCAGGACCTACACAGAGTGGTCCTGAAGCCACTCCAGGACCTACACAGAGTGGTCTTGAAGCCACTCCAGGACCTACACAGAGTGGTCTTGAGGCCACTCCAGGACCTACACAGAGTGGTCTTGAAGCCACTCCAGGACCTACACAGAGTGGTCTTGAAGCCACTCCAGGACCTACACAGAGTGGTCTTGAAGCCACTCCAGGACCTACACAGAGTTGTCCTGAAGCCACTCCAGGACCTACACAGAGTGGTCTTGAAGCCACTCCAGGACCTACACAGAGTTGTCCTGAAGCCACTCCAGGACCTACACAGAGTGGTCCTGAAGCCACTCCAGGACCTACACAGAGTTGTCTTGAAGCCACTCCAGGACCTACACAGAGTGGTCTTGAGGCCACTCCAGGACCTACACAGAGTTGTCTTGAGGCCACTCCAGGACCTACACAGAGTTGTCTTGAGGCCACTCCAGGACCTACACAGAGTTGTCCTGAAGCCACTCCAGGACCTACACAGAGATGTCCTGAAGCCACTCCAGGACCTACACAGAGTGGTCTTGAGGCCACTCCAGGACCTACACAGAGTTGTCCTGAAGCCACTCCAGGACCTACACAGAGTGGTCTTGAGGCCACTCCAGGACCTACACAGAGTTGTCTTGAGGCCACTCCAGGACCTACACAGAGTGTGTCCTGAAGCCACTCCAGGACCTACACAGAGTGGTCCTGAAGCCACTCCAGGACCTACACAGAGTTGTCCTGAAGCCACTCCAGGACCTACACAGAGTTGTCCTGAAGCCACTCCAGGACCTACACAGAGTGGTCCTGAAGCCACTCCAGGACCTACACAGAGTGGTCCTGAAGCCACTCCAGGACCTACACAGAGTGGTCCTGAAGCCACTCCAGGACCTACACAGAGTTGTCCTGAAGCCACTCCAGGACCTACACAGAGTGGTCCTGAAGCCACTCCAGGACCTACACAGAGTGGTCCTGAAGCCACTCCAGGACCTACACAGAGTGGTCCTGAAGCCACTCCAGGACCTACACAGAGTGGTCTTGAAGCCACTCCAGGACCTACACAGAGTGGTCTTGAGGCCACTCCAGGACCTACACAGAGTGGTCCTGAAGCCACTCCAGGACCTACACAGAGTGGTCTTGAAGCCACTCCAGGACCTACACAGAGTGGTCCTGAAGCCACTCCAGGACCTACACAGAGTGGTCTTGAAGCCACTCCAGGACCTACACAGAGTTGTCCTGAAGCCACTCCAGGACCTACACAGAGTGGTCTTGAAGCCACTCCAGGACCTACACAGAGTTGTCTTGAAGCCACTCCAGGACCTACACAGAGTTGTCTTGAGGCCACTCCAGGACCTACACAGAGTTGTCTTGAGGCCACTCCAGGACCTACACAGAGTGGTCTTGAAGCCACTCCAGGACCTACACAGAGTGGTCTTGAGGCCACTCCAGGACCTACACAGAGATGTCCTGAAGCCACTCCAGGACCTACACAGAGTGGTCTTGAGGCCACTCCAGGACCTACACAGAGTTGTCTTGAGGCCACTCCAGGACCTACACAGAGTGGTCTTGAGGCCACTCCAGGACCTACACAGAGTGGTCCTGAAGCCACTCCAGGACCTACACAGAGTGGTCTTGAGGCCACTCCAGGACCTACACAGAGTGGTCCTGAAGCCACTCCAGGACCTACACAGAGTGGTCCTGAAGCCACTCCAGGACCTACACAGAGTGGTCTTGAGGCCACTCCAGGACCTACACAGAGATGTCCTGAAGCCACTCCAGGACCTACACAGAGTGGTCTTGAGGCCACTCCAGGACCTACACAGAGTTGTCCTGAAGCCACTCCAGGACCTACACAGAGTGGTCCTGAAGCCACTCCAGGACCTACACAGAGTGGTCTTGAGGCCACTCCAGGACCTACACAGAGATGTCCTGAAGCCACTCCAGGACCTACACAGAGTGGTCTTGAGGCCACTCCAGGACCTACACAGAGTTGTCCTGAAGCCACTCCAGGACCTACACAGAGTTGTCCTGAAGCCACTCCAGGACCTACACAGAGTGGTCCTGAAGCCACTCCAGGACCTACACAGAGTGGTCCTGAAGCCACTCCAGGACCTACACAGAGTGGTCTTGAGGCCACTCCAGGACCTACACAGAGTGGTCTTGAGGCCACTCCAGGACCTACACAGAGTGGTCCTGAAGCCACTCCAGGACCTACACAGAGTGGTCTTGAGGCCACTCCAGGACCTACACAGAGTGGTCTTGAGGCCACTCCAGGACCTACACAGAGTGGTCTTGAGGCCACTCCAGGACCTACACAGAGATGTCCTGAAGCCACTCCAGGACCTACACAGAGTGGTCTTGAGGCCACTCCAGGACCTACACAGAGTTGTCCTGAAGCCACTCCAGGACCTACACAGAGTGGTCCTGAAGCCACTCCAGGACCTACACAGAGTGGTCTTGAGGCCACTCCAGGACCTACACAGAGATGTCCTGAAGCCACTCCAGGACCTACACAGAGTTGTCCTGAAGCCACTCCAGGACCTACACAGAGTTGTCCTGAAGCCACTCCAGGACCTACACAGAGTGGTCCTGAAGCCACTCCAGGACCTACACAGAGTGGTCCTGAAGCCACTCCAGGACCTACACAGAGTGGTCCTGAAGCCACTCCAGGACCTACACAGAGTGGTCTTGAAGCCACTCCAGGACCTACACAGAGTGGTCCTGAAGCCACTCCAGGACCTACACAGAGTGGTCTTGAGGCCACTCCAGGACCTACACAGAGTGGTCTTGAGGCCACTCCAGGACCTACACAGAGATGTCCTGAAGCCACTCCAGGACCTACACAGAGTGGTCTTGAGGCCACTCCAGGACCTACACAGAGTTGTCCTGAAGCCACTCCAGGACCTACACAGAGTGGTCTTGAGGCCACTCCAGGACCTACACAGAGTGGTCTTGAGGCCACTCCAGGACCTACACAGAGTGGTCTTGAGGCCACTCCAGGACCTACACAGAGTGGTCTTGAGGCCACTCCAGGACCTACACAGAGTGGTCTTGAAGCCACTCCAGGACCTACACAGAGTTGTCCTGAAGCCACTCCAGGACCTACACAGAGATGTCCTGAAGCCACTCCAGGACCTACACAGAGTGGTCTTGAGGCCACTCCAGGACCTACACAGAGTTGTCCTGAAGCCACTCCAGGACCTACACAGAGTGGTCCTGAAGCCACTCCAGGACCTACACAGAGTGGTCTTGAGGCCACTCCAGGACCTACACAGAGTGGTCTTGAGGCCACTCCAGGACCTACACAGAGTGGTCTTGAGGCCACTCCAGGACCTACACAGAGATGTCCTGAAGCCACTCCAGGACCTACACAGAGTGGTCTTGAGGCCACTCCAGGACCTACACAGAGTGGTCCTGAAGCCACTCCAGGACCTACACAGAGTGGTCTTGAAGCCACTCCAGGACCTACACAGAGTGGTCTTGAGGCCACTCCAGGACCTACACAGAGTGGTCTTGAGGCCACTCCAGGACCTACACAGAGTGGTCTTGAGGCCACTCCAGGACCTACACAGAGATGTCCTGAAGCCACTCCAGGACCTACACAGAGTGGTCTTGAGGCCACTCCAGGACCTACACAGAGTGGTCTTGAGGCCACTCCAGGACCTACACAGAGTGGTCTTGAGGCCACTCCAGGACCTACACAGAGTGGTCTTGAAGCCACTCCAGGACCTACACAGAGTGTCCTGAAGCCACTCCAGGACCTACACAGAGTGGTCCTGAAGCCACTCCAGGACCTACACAGAGTGGTCTTGAGGCCACTCCAGGACCTACACAGAGATGTCCTGAAGCCACTCCAGGACCTACACAGAGTTGTCCTGAAGCCACTCCAGGACCTACACAGAGTGGTCCTGAAGCCACTCCAGGACCTACACAGAGTTGTCCTGAAGCCACTCCAGGACCTACACAGAGTGGTCTTGAAGCCACTCCAGGACCTACACAGAGTGGTCTTGAGGCCACTCCAGGACCTACACAGAGTGGTCCTGAAGCCACTCCAGGACCTACACAGAGTTGTCCTGAAGCCACTCCAGGACCTACACAGAGTTGTCCTGAAGCCACTCCAGGACCTACACAGAGTTGTCCTGAAGCCACTCCAGGACCTACACAGAGTGGTCTTGAGGCCACTCCAGGACCTACACAGAGATGTCCTGAAGCCACTCCAGGACCTACACAGAGTTGTCCTGAAGCCACTCCAGGACCTACACAGAGTGGTCCTGAAGCCACTCCAGGACCTACACAGAGTGGTCCTGAAGCCACTCCAGGACCTACACAGAGTGGTCCTGAAGCCACTCCAGGACCTACACAGAGTGGTCTTGAAGCCACTCCAGGACCTACACAGAGTGGTCTTGAGGCCACTCCAGGACCTACACAGAGATGTCCTGAAGCCACTCCAGGACCTACACAGAGTGGTCTTGAGGCCACTCCAGGACCTACACAGAGTGGTCTTGAGGCCACTCCAGGACCTACACAGAGATGTCCTGAAGCCACTCCAGGACCTACACAGAGTGGTCCTGAAGCCACTCCAGGACCTACACAGAGTGGTCTTGAAGCCACTCCAGGACCTACACAGAGTGGTCTTGAGGCCACTCCAGGACCTACACAGAGTTGTCCTGAAGCCACTCCAGGACCTACACAGAGTGGTCCTGAAGCCACTCCAGGACCTACACAGAGTGGTCTTGAGGCCACTCCAGGACCTACACAGAGTGTGTCCTGAAGCCACTCCAGGACCTACACAGAGTGGTCCTGAAGCCACTCCAGGACCTACACAGAGTGGTCTTGAAGCCACTCCAGGACCTACACAGAGTGGTCTTGAAGCCACTCCAGGACCTACACAGAGTTGTCTTGAA
>JBBPBX010058032.1:0-22234 GCA_038048925.1 Garcialebias charrua
CATCCATCCATCCAATAGTTTGTCCATTAGTCCATCCATCTGTCCGTCCGTCCGTCCATCCATCCATCTGTCCATCCATCCATCAATCCAATAGTTTATCCATCCATCCATCCATCCATCTGTCCATCCATTCGTCCATCCAACCATCTGTTCATCTGTCTGTCCATCCATCCATTCATCCATCCCTCCATCATCCATCTGTCCATCCATCCATCCATCATCCATCCATCATCCATCTGTCCATCTGTCCATCCATCCATTCATCCATCCATCCATCCACCATCCATCCGTCCACCTGACCAGTGTCCATCCATCTGTCCTTCCATCAATCCAATAGTTTATCCATCCGTCCATCCATCTGTCTGTCCATCCATCCATCTGTCCGTCTGTCCGTCCATCCATCCATCTGTCCATACATCCATCCATCTGTCCATACATCCTAGGTCCTATCTGGCAGACAGAACCATGTCTGTGAACATAGCTGGTTCTGAATCCTCCACTGCTCCTCTGTGTTTTGGGGTTCCACAGGGCTCCATTTTAAGTCCCCTGCTTTTCTCCCTTTACCTACTTCCATTGGGATCAACCCTCAGAAAGCATGGGATCTTTTTTCATTGTTACGCTGATGATAGTCAGATCTATCTGACTATCATCAGGCCTCCTCAATCAGGCCACTTCTGTTGTGTCTTGAAGACATCAAAGCTTGGATGTCTTTAAACTTTTTAAATTTTAATGAAAGGAAAACAGAAGTGATGGTGTTTGGTCCTAGTGGCTCTTGTGAACCTTGCCCTGTTGATCTGGGCCCTCTGGCACCACATGTAAAGAAAACAGTTTCTAACTTGGGTTTTAAAATGGACAGTGATTTTAAATTAGATTCCCAGATTGGAGCGGTGGTCAAGACCAGTTTTTATCACCTCAGACAGCTGGCTAAGGTAAAGCCCATCCTTACACAGCAGCAGCTGGAAACAGTAATCCATGCCTTCATCACCTCTCGGCTGGATTACTGTAACGCTCTTTACCTTGGAGTCAGCCAGTCCTCCCTCAGACGTCTCCAGTTGGTCCAGAACGCTGCTGCTCGGCTTCTAACTGGAGTTCATAAGAGGGAGCACATCACCCCCACTCTGGCTTCACTCCACTGGCTGCCTGTTCATTTTAGAGTTCATTTTAAGATTCTTTTATTTGTTTTTAAAAGTTTAAATGGTCTTGCTCCATCCTACCTCTCTGAGCTGCTTCACCCATACTCTCCTGCTCGGTGCCTCAGATCAGCTGATCAGCTGCTTCTGGAGGTGCCGAGGTCCAAACGGAGGCTCAGAGGGGACAGAGCTTTTTCTGTTGCTGCTCCAAAACTGTGGAACGATCTCCCTCTTCCCGTCAGACAAGCTCCTTCACTGTCCAGTTTTAAAACTCTTTTAAAAACACATTTTTACTCACTGGCTTTTAGCACAGACTGATTTTGTTCTGCACTGTTTTTATTGTTTTTATTGATCTTAATGTTTTAACAACTGTTTTATTTTTATGTGTTTAAATGTTCTTGATTTTATGTACAGCACTTTGTTGCAGCTGTGGTTGTTTTAAAGGGCTCTATAAATAAAGTATTATTATTTTATTATTCAGAGAGTCAGAGAGTCTTTATTGTCATTTGCACCGCATGTGGTACATGTGATGAAAACGAGATTATGTACACGGGGTCCCAGTTACATCCAACAACAAATGCAAGAGAAAAACAGTAATAACAACTAGAATTAACTAAGAGAAACATCAACTAGTAATACACTAAGCCCTAAAGTGGTGGAAAAACATCATTATAAACAGCAGCACGAACATGAGTCTGTATGAGCAGATGGTCACAGATGAACACAGCAACAAGAAAACAGATCAGCATCAGCATGATGTGATATTTTGCAGTGTTTATTCTTATTATTTATTTATTCATGAGTCTAACAGCCTCAGGGTAGAAGCTGTTCCTCAGTCTAGTGGTTCTACATTTGATGCTCCTCAACCTCCGTCCTGAGGGGAGTGGGGCAAAGAGTGAGTGTGCTGGGTGAGTGAGGTCTTTCATGATGCAGGTGGCTCTTTTCCTGCATCTGGAGGTGTAAATGTCTGTGATGGTGGGGAGACTGACTCCAACAGACTTCTGTGCAGCCTTCACCACTCTCTGTAGAGCTTTCCTCTCTGCAACTGTGCAGCCTCCATGCCACACGTTGATGCTGGAGCACAGGATGCTCTCCACTGCACACCTGTAGAAGGAGGTGAGAACTGGGCTGCTCAGACCAGCTCGTCTCAGCCGTCTGAGGAAGTAGAGTCTCTGATGACCTTTCTTGATCAGGCTGGTGGTGTTGTTGCTCCAGCTGAGGTTATCATTCAAGTGTACACCCAAGTATTTGTAGCTGGAGACCACCTCCACCGCAGATCCACCTATGTTCAGTGGGGCATGGGTGTGTTTGTTCCTTCTGAAGTCCACAATCATCTCCTTTGTCTTCTTCACATTCATGTGAAGATTATTCTCTTTGCACCAGCTCTCCAGGTGTTCCACCTCCTGTCTGTAGCTGGACTCATCATTGTTTGTGATGCATCCCACCACCGCTGTATCATCTGCAAACTTAACAATATGACAGCCTGGATGTGTGGCTGTACAATCATATGTGAGCAGAGTGAACAGAAGAGGGCTCAGCACACATCCTTGGGGAGAGCCAGTGCTGAGGGTTATGGTGGAGGAGGAGAAGTTGTGGATCTTCACGGACTGTGGTCTGTTTGTTAAGAAGTCTAGTACCCAGTTACAAATGGAGGGGCTTAGTCCAAGTGTAGATAGTTTGTCTATCAGAGTTTGGGGGATCATGGTGTTGAAGGCAGATGTGAAGTCCACAAAGAGCAGACGCACGTATGAGTCCTTCTGATCCAGGTGGGTGAGAGCAGTGTGGACCACAGAGGAGATGGCGTCCTCTGTTGATCGGTTCTCGCGGTATGCATATTGATGAGGGTCCTCGTTGATGTTGACGGTTGCCTTGATGTGGGACATGACCAGTTTCTCAAAACATTTAGCGACTATCGGGGTGAGGGCCACCGGTCTATAGTCATTCAGACCAGTCACTGTGGAGCTCTTTGGGACTGGGATGATGGTCGCGGTCTTCAGGCAGGTGGGAACTGACTCCAGTGCAAGTGAGGTGGTGAAGATGTCAGCCAGCACCTCACAGAGCTGGTCCGCACATTCCTTCAGAACTTTCCCTGGGATGTTGTCTGGTCCGGTTGCTTTATGAGGATTAATCCTTCTGAGACTGCCTCTCACTTCTGCTGCGGTCACTCTGAGATGCTCTTCATCTGGTGATGAGGTGAGTCTGGTGCTAGCTGGTCTGTTTGGATCTTCAAAACGTGCATAAAACTTATTGAGGGCATCGGGCAGAGATGGGTCCCTGGGGCATTGTTTGTTCTTGCCTTTGTAATCTGTTATGCATTTAATACCCTTCCACATGCTCCGTGGGTCTTGTGAGGTGAACTGTCCCTCGATCCTCTGTGCATACGTGGCCTTGGCCTTCTTAATGCCATCCCCCAGTTCTTTCCTGCACTTTCTCAGCTCCTCTGTATCTCCGGACTTGAATGCAGTGTCCCTGGCTGCTAGCAGGGTGCGGACTTCTTTATTTAACCAGGGTTTTCCGTTCGGGTAAGATTTAACATATTTTTTTATGGATACATTTTCAGAGCATGTGCTGATGTAACCCAGAACTGAGGAAGCATAAAGTTCCAGATCAACTGAGCTCCCATCAGTAGCTGCCTCCCTGAAGACAGACCAGTTTGTCTTCTCAAAACAGTCTTTCAGCATGGGGGTACTATCTTGAAGCCACAGTTTGATCTCTCTTTGTTCCGGCTTGGAGCGTCTCAGCGGGGGGAGCTGTCTTGGGACCAACATCAAAGCACAGTGGTCGGAAGCCCCGAGCGGTGGTCGTGGCTTCGCCGTGTACGTCCCTTTCACATTAGTGTAGACTTGGTCAAGCGTTTTATTTCCTCTTGTTGCTGTGAAACGTGCTGGTTGAAGGTTGGGAGAGAGGCCTGTAGGTCCACGTGATTGAAATCACCAGAAACAATGAAGAGCCCCTCAGGATATTTACACTGCAGCGAGGTGAGTAAGTCATGAATTTCTCCCTGGGCATCATTAGCATTAGCATCAGGGGCTATGTAAATAGCACTGATTAGAAACACAGAATAGTCGCGGGGGAGGTAGTGCGGACGGCACCTTACTGTGATCAACTCCACGGCAGCTGAACAAAGCCTTTTGATCACAGCACAGTTCGTGCACCAATCTTTGTGCACGTAAATACAAACACCACCGCCTCGTGTTTTCCCCGTAGTCTCGGTGCACCGGTCTGTTCTGAAAAAGAGTCTATCATCCAGCTCATAAACAGAGTCCGGTGTATCCTCAGAGATCCACGTTTCCGTGAGGCAGAGCACAGAGCACCTCCTCATTTCCTCCGACGTGGTCACTCTCAAACGAAGTAGATCCATTTTGTTGTCCAGCGAGCGGACGTTGGACAGAAAAAGAGCCGGCATCGGGGGTCTCCCGGTTTTAGCGTCTGCCCGCAGTCTCGTCATAATTCCTGCTCGGCAGCCCCGCTTCTTTCCTCGGGAGCACCGCTTCCTTTTCTTTCCCCTGGGGCGTGAACCGGAGCGCATCTGCTTCCAGAAAGATGTCCTTAAAAGCCCCATTCTGCCGAGCTCTGATTTGAGTTCGTTGCTGATATCAGCTGTGCCCTGTGGTAAATCCGCTCCGATTCTTAACAGTTCAGTTCGGCTATAATTCACCCGCAAAAAACGCGCAGAGTCAGGTACAAAAATACTATTAAAATTACTAAAAACTAGGGATGAACCGGGAGCTCGTGAAGCTGCGGCTGGTCTGAGCGCGGCCATCTTGGAACCATCCATCCATCCATCCATCCATCCATCCATCCATCCATTGCAGGTTCTTATCTCAAGGTCAATGAAGAAAGGAAGGGTAAACAGGTCACCAATCCATCACAAGGTCCCATAGAGACAAATAAGACTATGTTACAGAACAATATACAGTAGACAATTACCTAAAATGCATGTTTTTTGAAGGAGACCAATGAGAAAATCGCCATGCACTGGGAGAATATGCAAACTCCTCCAAGGAAAGTCCAGCTAGGAGTCAAACCTTCTTACAGCAATAATAACCATCAGTATCATCAAACACACTGGTTTAAAGGTTCAGTATGCAGTTTCTGTAGAACTGCAGCACTTAGAAATATTTTCAACAGGCAAAGCATTCTGATCCCTCCCCCTCAGAGCCATATGTGGCTCTGCCCCCTTGTGGTCTGTTGAATTTCAAATTCAAGCTCTGTTTTTATTGGCTGATTCAAATTCAAGCTCTGTTTTTATTGGCTGGTTACAAACTCTGTTTTTATTGGCTGGAAAATGGCGGGTCACCTTTTCTTTTTAGAAATGCTTATTTACCACCTGGAGAAGCAAGGGGACAATATATATATATTTTTTTTTCAGAGATTACCTGGCTAACATCAGTCTGTCAGGAGGTAGTGACAGAGTGAAGAAATATGTTCATAAAAAAGCTACATACTGAAGCTTTAACCTTTATCGTTAAATTGTCTTCTTGGATTGTTTCAGATCAACTAAATGATAAAAAAGGATATTCATTAATACAAAAAAACAAAGCAGTTAATACTTTAAATATATTTGAGTTCAGTCAGTTTGTGACTGAAGAATGGAGAAGAAGTGTGCTGGTTCCCATTTTTAAGAACAAGGGTGATGTACAGAGTTGTAGCAACTACAGGGTAATTAAGTTGATGAGTCACACGATGAAGATCTGGGAGAGAGTTGTGGAAGGAAGGCTTAGACAAGAGGTGACTATCTGTGAGCAGCAGTATGGTTTCATGCCAAGAAAGAGCACCACAGATGCCATCTTTGCTTTGAGGATGTTGATAGAGAAGTACAGAGAGGGTCAGAAAGAACTCCATTGTGTCTTTGTGGATTTAGAAAAAGCATATGACAGGGTGCCAAGAGAGGAGGTGTGGTATTGCATGAGGAAATCTGGAGTGGCAGAAAAGTATGTTAGACTGGTACAGGACATGTATGAAGACAGCAGGACAGTGGTGAGATGTGCTGTAGGAGTGACAGATAGCTTCAAGGTGGAGGTGGGATTGCATCAAGGATCGGCTCTGAGCCCCTTCTTGTTTGCTCTGGTGATGGACCGACTAACAGATGAGGTCAGGCAGGAATCCCCATGGACTATGATGTTTGCAGATGACATTGTGATATGTGGTGAGAACAGGGAACAAGTGGAAGAGAACTTGGAGAGGTGGAGGTATTCACTTGAAAGAAGAGGAATGAAAGTCAGCCGTAGTAAGACAGAGTACATGTGTGTGAATGAGAGGGAGGCCAGTGGAACAGTGAGGCTACAAGGAGCAGAGGTCACAAAGGTGCAGGAAAAGTTTACAAGACAGTGGTGAGACCAGCTATGTTGTATGGTCTGGAGACAGTGGCATTGACAAAAAGACAGGAGAAAGAACTGGAAGTAGCAGAAATGAAGATGCTGAGGTTCTCCTTAGGAGTGACAAGGATGGATAAGATCAGGAATGAGATCATCAGAGGTACAGCACATGTTGAACAACTGGGAGATAAAGTTAGGGAGGCCAGACTGAGATGGTTTGGACATGTCCAGAGGAGGGACAGTGGGTATATTGGTAGAAGGATGTTAGAAATGCAGCTGCCAGGAAAAAGACACAGAGGAAGGCCAAAGAGGAGATATATGGATGCAGTTAGAGAGGACATGAAGGTAGTTGGAGTGAGGACAGAGGATGCAGAGGACAGAGTGAGGTGGAGGAGGACGACTTGCTGTGGCGACCCCTGAAAAGGGAAAAGCCGAAAGAAGAAGAAGAAGAGTTCAGTCAGTTTGTGATGAAATAAAAACACCAAAGGCCTTTTTTTTTCCTTCTGTTTTTCGTTTTGTGTAAGAGACAAGTGTACGTCGGCTCACTTACAAAACACACTTATTTTAGCCGTTTCCACTTTGGAAGAGCGCGTGCCATTGTTAAAAGCCTCGCAGGTCAGCTTCAGTCCATTTTCCTCCCGGGAGACGTGGTGGGTCATATTAGACGTGGTTGTCATCCCTCCGTTGTCTCCCTGCAGACAAGGAGCGCACACGACAGTTTAGTCAGGGGTAAAGACAGAATTGGTCTGGCAGCATCCTCAGCTGTGGAGGATGGAGGGAAAAAAAACTCACCGGTTTGTCTCGGTGAATACAGATGGCAAATTAGCTGCTGTAATAACTGATGTTGTGCACAGTCTGAGATAAATAAGCATATTCATCTGATTCGCCTGCTTTGCTCCCTTTGTTATAAATTGGGCACAGTGTCATTTTGCACCTGCCTGATAGTGGTCATGCCTATGCAGCACATCTGGTTATTAAAGCCATTATTGTGGTGATTACGGTAAAAGCCACAGTCAGGACGACTAACAAAGACACCGACACAGGAGCGTCAGTCTTCATTAACTTCCCACTGTTTCACATGCATTAAAGCTCACACGCAGCCCACTGAGCGCCTCGCGCAAGATCAAATGGAAACGCTGCTGCCAGGTGAATAAAGAGCTTGTTTAATAATACTCATCTTCTGTGTCAGCTTTTATTCACTTTCATCTTATTAACGAATACAAAAGAGAAGAAGAGCTGCAGAAATCCTTTTTTTTTTTTTTTTTGGAATGGGCCTAACTCATTTCCAAATGTGCAGCAGACTTATTCAGGACCAGCTCATGGTCTGCACTGCTCATGTTGCTTTCATCAGTCAGGGCTCGTGTGAGGTCAGATTTCATGATGAGGATTATTTTAATTCGGCACATTTTAAAACTTTTTTGTTACCAACAAGGGATCTACAGTATATTTGACAGAAAAAGTTGTTTTAAGCACAAAAATTTACACCTTTTTGCTGTTGTTTACAAAAAAATAACATATCCAACCCCCCTTTTTTTTAGCATTTTGTTAACCGAGGCACCTCGAGAAAGTTTTTATTTATTTATTATTGTGGCCAGATGGGGTTAATTTTTGGGTTTTACACTTAACCAAAATAAACAAACAAACAAACAAATAAATAAATAAAGTTTCTGAAGTTTAAACATGATGTTGTCATTTGTAGTTTTTTAAGAAATAACAAAACTGCTAAATTGACCTTCTTACGTTTACTGATGAGCATTCTTAAAGTCCATCCATCCATCCATCCATCCATCCATCCATCCATCCATCCATCCATCCATCCATCCATCCATCCATCCATCCATCCGTCCGTCCGTCCGTCCGTCCGTCCGTCCGTCCGTATCTTTACCCGCTTCTTCCTTTTTGAGTCACAGGGGTCACTGGTGCCCATGTCCAGCCATCACTGTGTGAGAGGGGGGCGGGGGGGAGACACCCTGGACAGATCTCCAGTCCATCACAGGGACACATAGAGACGAATAAGACAAACAACCATTCACCCTTAAAATATATATAAATACTAAAATAAATATAACGTCCCTACTTTGCAGATTTTAACCTATTGCGGGGGTGTCTGAATCGAGGGACTACTGTAAAACTAATTTAAAAATACCTTTGTGTGTAAAAGTCGATAAAAATCAAGTGTGAAGGACCAAAAGACTAAAGATGAACACCAGCCTTGAATACAGGAGGTAGCTGCGAATGTATTTGTGGTATGGGATTTGATTGCTTATTTGTAACTGTTTACAGATCAACTGGAGAGCATGAAGTTTTATTTTGCAGTTGATATTATTAACTGAGAACAGCACTGTCACTAGTCAACTCACTCAAGCTTGTTCTTCCTCCCATAAAGCCATATTCATAATTAAAACTAGCCATCCTTGAGGAAATGTATACTGTATCATTTAGCATGTCAAAGTTAGTTACCATGCTAAGTTTTAGCTCAGTATAAACTGAATGAGGGGGCTGTGGTAGCTCTGCAGTCAGTTCCACAGTTTTGCACTCATGAGGCTGCAGGTTTGAGTCTAAGTTATGGGATGATCAGAGTTTTTCATGTAGGTTTACTCATTGTGATGACCCCTGCAGAAGGGAGCCGATGAAAGAATAAAACAGAACTGAATGTATTATAACCATTTTTGAGTTTATTAAGCTTGGTTGACTGTGGTGACAATTTTGACTCTAAAGGCGAATCACTTGTAGATTCAGTGAGTATTTCCAGAGAGTTTCATAAAAACTTGTATAGCGGTTCAACATATTTTCTTTACAGACAGCGTATACACAACTGACTGGTCAGAAGGGGCCAGTGGAACAAGTCAACAAATTTATAGGAGTTGTGGAGGGGTGTGCGTCACACACTGGCCCTCCTTTGGTGCACCCCTGTCTGTTAAAACTGACTACAGGGGGTCCCCGACTTACGAGCGAGTTCCGTTCCTGCGACTATCTCGTAACACGAAATCTCGTATATGTCGGAACCCGAAACACGTGTTGCTCGTAAGTCCGGATTTTCGGTCGTAAGTCAGAAAATTTATGCTAGCGCTACTATGAACACTCGTTTTTCATCACAAACAATCATTCTAGTTCATAAACATGCTCAGAAACTTGTTTACAAACGGTTAGCTAATACACTTTCATCTAAAAACACATAAAAGTGCTGTATTTCCTGTATGTTCTTTACAAATTTACTGTTCGTTAGTGAGCTCGTAAGTCCGGAACCTCGTATGTTGATGCACTCGTAAGTCGGGGATTACTTGTAGTCACCTGATTTGATGCACGGCTGACTTAAAAAAAAAATTCTGTGTGCTTTGATAAAATCCAACTGTGTTTAATTTGTGTGCGGTGAAGTCCAACCTGTTCCACCATGACGAAGGTGTTGTTGAGCTCCTTGGATCCCAACCACCAGCGGATGTGGACAGGTGGATTACTCGAAGCAGCGTAGCAGCTCAGAGTCAACTCCTGCCCCTCGACGGCTTCCAACGAACCCGACAGCTTCAGCTCTGCGGGATCGACTGATGAAAGCGCACACGTTCACAAGCAAACATGCAAAGACAAGTCGGGGAAAATATATAAATAAATGAAATGTGGCTCTGCGAATAGCACGTTCAACAGCTACCTATTCTGATCACAGCGGCAGAGCCACTATTTTAGGATGTGAAACACAGAGCTGTATCAAGGGTGAGAGTGAAAATCACTTTGAGTGGCAACTTGTTTTCTCTGGGGGGGTGGAGGTGCGTTTTCATTGTGGTTTCTAAAGTCAGCTTCGTTTTAACCAGAGGGGGAGACAGGGTACAATAGCTGCAGGCGATGTGATGCAGATGTAGAACAAAACCTTCAGGGAAATTCAAAGACTAGGGACGGTGTGGCAGGTTGCAGTGAAGGATGGGGGGGCGGGGGTCATGTGTGCAACTCCTCTCTACATTTGTGTTCATGTAACAATCGAGACTCCTAGAGTTCCGTATAGCAACATAAGCATATTCATCTTTCTCCAGGGGATCTGATCTGCGCCCTGCAGTGCCAGCTCATTTTCTGCACCCTTGAAAGGAGGATTTAAAGGTTTGGCACCAAAACCTGTTGGAGGAACTGGTGGTGCAACTTCAGCCACATTGACACCACTTGAAAAGGAGACTTCTGGAAAGGTTCCTCTCATTTTATATAAAAAAAATATATTAGTCTTAAAGTATTTGAAGCTCTGATTAGTGCTCCCTGGACCACCAATTGAAATCGGGCTGCTGCAACATTCAGTGTACCAAGGCTGATTAATATTAACTCTTCATTTGTTATATTTTTGCTGAAGTAAACATATTCAGCGAGGAAAATATAAATTAATGACTGTGATGTTACTTTTGCTTGAAGTTTAGTCTTTAGTGCCTCAGGTTTGTGCAACAAAGCAATTCAGCTGAATTAATGTAAAAGCTTTAAAAGAGGTTTTAGTGATCCAAGTCTGGAGGCAGTCTGAAACATCAGTTGCTTTAATAACCATAACCTTCATTAATGATATTAACTTTATTGAGTCCATATATGTTATTAAGCCATAATCAGCCAGCTCTACCAGTGCTCTGTGTCTGTAGATGTGAGTTTCAGCTCTGCAAAATATATTCTGTGTTGTTTTTAACTTACAGAGCACGGTGATTTTGCGGGTGATGGACAGAGGAGACGTGAAGATCACGTTGGCACTTTCGCAGCACAGCTCCGCCTGGTTGTCTGCAGGGGTGATTTTCAGTTTTAGGATACTTCTGGACTTCTGCATCACAATGTCATAAGATGTGGAAAGAACTTCTCCATTCTGAAAAATGAATAAAGGCATTAAAAAAATCAAATGATCGTGACACATTTTAATATTTACAACATCCCACAGAGTTCAGTTATTTAGGAATGGAGTAAAACAATTGCGTGGGATACTTAAAGTAATACAGTAGTTTAGATCTTGCGAAGTAGTTTAGTATAACAAAATTTTTATGAAAAAGTTAGATATTTTATGTCGTGAATAGTTCTTTGAACAACCTCAGTTTGAAAATAAAGATTACCGGTAGTTCTGAGCAATATATCTGACCAATAGATCTGACCAATAGATCTGATAAATATAGACCACAACACACATCTTGCACTCCAGAAATACAGGAATTGAACAGAGAAGGGTTCAAGACAGGTTTTTGATGCCTGCAATAACTCAGTGACTATTTTATGAAAAACGTCTTGTGAAATTTTGAAACATGTCCAAAATGTCTGTGACTCAAGTTCCAGGCCCTGTGGCTCTCCTAAGAAAATTGAGAACCACCATGAATGTCTCGCAACATTTTGGAAACTCTGGTGAATGCTGTAGACTAGGGGTGTCAAACATTTTAAGGGGGCAAAATTTAAACCTTTTTCAAAGTAAGGGCCAATTTCAGAAACTACATTAACTCAAATCAGATATCCAACATGTTTTCTTGGTCACAGGTTCCTCAACAAAAGAGTTTTTTTGGTCTCATTTGATGTTCTTTGTTGTGCTTTTGACATCATAATCGAATATTACTGAAAAAATTCAAGAGATAGTAGTATTTTACATTTCACACATCCTCTTAATATCATCAAAGATGACAAATCACAAATCACTATCGCATGTTCATACACAAAAAATGACAAAAATGAACAAACAAACAAATACATTAAAACATGACAACAAGAAACGAAGACTCAGAGTTTAAAATATACAATGTTGAAGATGTGGTTGATGCAAATTTTTATCCTGCTATAAAAGACTGAATATTATAATGAAGAACAGTTTAATGACATCAATATAACAAATGGAGATCTCTCTATTATTCACATCAATAGTAGAAGTATAAATGCAAATATATCCAAAATAACAGATTATTTAAAACAGTTAAACAGAACTTTTACTTTAATAGCACTGTCAGAGACATGGCTTAATGATGAAAACAAAAATAAGGTTCACATCAAAGGATATGAATTATATCATTTAAACAGAATCAATAAAAAAGGTGGTGGAGTAGCTCTATTTGTCAAAAATGAAATAAAGTGTAGAATAATTAATGAAATGTCAATAATTGTTGACAATCTTATGTAAATAATAACAATAGAAATATTAAACTAAAATGCTAAAAACTTATCCATAAGTTGTGTATATCGATCATCAGGATCAAATATAGAAATATTCACAGATAAAATTCATTCAACCTTTATTTAGTCAGGTAAATCTTATTGAGCCTCGTGGGCTCATTTACGAAAGTGACCTGCTAAAACTAAAGAACGATGAACAGCAATGGTAGAATTTCCTTAAACAATGAACAATAGAAAAACAAAAGAGAGAAAAACAAAAGAAAGAAATACATAGTTTTTTTTTTAACAAAGCATCAAAAAACTAGCAAAACATTATAAGGTAGATGTATAAAATCAAAGACAGGAACATATCTGCATTGGTTTTTGCCAGGATTCCAACAGATTCTTAAAACCATTTAAAGAGGTCAAGGTCGAGAGCTTCAGATCTTTTTGTAAGATATTCCATGAAGCAGGAGCAGAGTAGGAGAAGGCCCTTTTTCCAAGTTCAGTCCTCACTGACGGAACACTGCAGGTAATCATGTCCTGAGAGCGCACACTGTAGCTGCACTCACGCAGAGACATGTAGGAGGAGATGTATGAGGGCAGCAGACCAAGAAGTGATTTAAAGATGAAAATGTAATAATAATAATAATTAATTCAATTTATAACGCACTTTTCATTACTGAAAATCTCAAAGTGCTACACATATATTGAATGCTACACACATTCATAAACCGGTGGCGGCAGACTACCATGCAAGGTGCTTTCCAGTCCTACCGGGAGCAACTCAGGGTTAAGTGTCTTGCCCAAGGACACAACGACACATGGTGCGGGTCCCGGGAGTCGAACCGCCAACTTTCCGATCGGGAGACGACTGCCATTACCACTACACCACGGCCGCCCCCAAAATGTACCAGTGGAAGAGTCTGCGTGAGTTAATGATGTCCAGTTAACCAGTGAATACAGGGTGCAGTGGTGGGTACGATAATCACAGCCAGTTATGAATCTTAGTGCACCATGATAGACAACATCCAACATCTGCAGGGTGCTTGTAGGAGCATTCATGTAGAGAATGTCACCGTAATCAATGGAGGGAAGGAAAGTCACAGATACAAGGCGTTTCCTAACATTCAGTGTTAGACATGATCTGTTTCTGAAAAAGAAACCCAGTTTAACTTTCAGTTTCTTCACTAGGTTTTCCACGTGGAGTTTAAAAGAGAGCTGTGAATCAACCAGGATACCCAGATATTTATAGGAATCAACAAACTCAATAGGAACACCATTTGAGGATAAAATCAGAGGAAGATCTGCTGGGACCGACTTCCTACTTGAAAAAAAAAACGTCCCTTTTGTTTTATCAGCATTTAGAACAAGTTTGAGATGGAACAAATCTGACTGGATGATGTCAAAAGCAGATTGTTGCAACTGGAAAGCCTTAGCTACTGTTTTAGCTTGGCAATAAACAACTGTATCATCAGCATAGAAATGTAAGGATGCATCAGGGATGCTCTGACCTACATTAGCTATGTAGACTATCAAAAATCATGCAACTATTGGAAAAGAGTTTCAATAAAAAGGTTTTCTTGTGTGGAGACTTTAATATTGACCTGGGAAATAAAACAGATTCAAATAACATCAGCACATTTCTAAATTCAATGTATAGTTTAAATCTTTATCCGTTGATATCAAAACCAATGAGAATTACAACTCATAGTGCTATGATAATTGACAACATTTTCACAAATATAACAAATGGGGATGTGACAGGTGGTATCTTAACAACCAATTTAAGTGATCATTTACCAGTTTTCACTATCTACAGAAATGATCAAAGCATTACAAAAGAAGTTACAATTAAGAAATAAATAATAAACACATCAAAAAAAGCTATGGATCAATTAAAAGATGATTTACAGAAACAAAACTGGAATGATGTGTATGTTGATGATGTTAACAGATCATATGATGAATTTATGAACATTTTAGAAGCTCTGTATGAAAAGAATTGTGTGCAAAGAAATCGTAGAAAAAAAATATTGTCGTCCAACCTTGGATGACTAAAGGGTTTGTGTGTTTGTTTGTTTGTTTGTTTGTTTGTTTGTTTGTTTGTTTGTTCATTCATTTCATTTCAATTAAAACAAGACATATTCAAAACAATTAAATAAAATAACTATAAAATGAAAGGCAGCAGAAGAATAAATTCTTATCATTTCTGCCCCTTCTTAACTATATCAAATCAAAACATCCATCCATCCATCCATCCATTTTCTTCCGCTTATCCGGGGTCGGGTCGCGGGGGTAGCAACCTAAGTAGGGAGGCCCAGACTTCCCTCTCCCCAGCCACTTGGAGCAGCTCCTCTGGGGGAATCCCAAGGCGTTCCCAGGCCAGCCGAGAAACATAGTCCCTCCAGCGTATCCTGGGTCTTCCTCTGGGTCTCCTCCCGGTGGGACATGCCCGGAACACCTCACCAGGGAGGCGTCCAGGAGGCATCCTAACCAGATGCCCGAGCCACCTCAACTGGCTCCTCTCGATGTGGAGAAGCAGCGGCTCTACTCCGAGTCCCTCCCGGATGACTGAGCTTCTCACCCTATCTCTAAGGGAGAGTCCAGCCACCCTGCGGAGAAAACTCATTTCAGCCGCTTGTATCCGAGATCTTGTTCTTTCGGTCATAACCCAAAGCTCATGACCATAGATGAGGGTGGGAACGTAGATCGATCGGTAAATTGAGAGCTTTGCCTTTTGACTCAGCTCTCTCTTCACCACGACAGACCGGTACAGCGCCCGCTTCACTGCGGACGCTGCACCTATCCGCCTATCGATCTCACGCTCCAGTTTTCCCTCATTCGTGAACAAGATCCCGAGATACTTAAACTCCTCCACTTGGGTAAGGACCTCCTCCCCGACCCGGAGAGGGCACGCTACCCTTTTCCGGCTCAAGACCATGGCCTCGGATTTGGAGGAACTGATCCTCATCCCGGCCGCATCACATTCAGCTGCAAACCGCTCCAGCGAAAGCTGTAGATCACGAGCTGATGAAGCCAATAGGACCACATCATCTGCAAAAAACAGAGAAGCGATTCTAAGGCCACCAAAACGGATCCTCTCAACACCTTGGCTGCGCCTAGAAATTCTGTCCATAAAAGTTATAAACAGAATCGGTGACAAAGGGCAACCTTGGCGGAGTCCAACTCTCACCGGAAACGAGCCTGACTTACTGCCGGCAATGCGGACCAAGCTCTGACACCGGTCGTACAGGGACCTAACAGCCCATATCAATGGGCCTGGTACCCCATACTCCCGGAGTACCCGCCACAGAACCCCCCGAGGGACGCGGTCGAATGCCTTTTCCAAGTCTACAAAGCACATGTAAACTGGTTGGGCAAACTCCCACGCACCCTCCAGGACCCTGTTGAGGGTGTAGAGCTGGTCTAGTGTTCCACGACCAGGACGAAAACCACACTGCTCCTCCTGAATCCGAGGTTCGACTATCCGACGGACCCTCCTCTCCAGAACCCCTGAATAGACCTTACCAGGGAGGCTTAAGAGTGTGATCCCTCTATAGTTGGAACACACCCTACGGTCCCCCTTTTTGAATAGGGGAACCACCACCCCAGTCTGCCAATCCAAGGGAACTGCCCCCGATGTCCACGCGATATTGCAGAGTCGCGTAAGCCAACACAACCCCACAACATCCAGAGCCCTAAGGAACTCAGGACGAATCTCATCCACCCCCGGAGCCTTGCCACCGCGGAGCTTTTTAACCACCTCGGCGACCTCAGCACCAGAGATTGGAGAGCCCGACCCAAAGTCCCCAGGCTCCGCTTCCTCAGTGGAAGACGTGCCAGTAGGATTGAGGAGGTCTTCGAAGTATTCCGCCCACCGACTCACAACATCCCGAGTTGAGGTCAACAGCACGCCATCCCCACCATAAATGGTGTTGGTCGCATATAAACCACAATAAACCACAAAATTATCACAATTTTTCAATATAATTTCTAAATATCAGCAAAACTTATATATATCTCATCAGCAAAACATTCTTTATCTTTTTCTTGAATACAACTACCCGGTAATGATTTCTCCTTTTTTACATCATCGTCCAAACTATTCCATAAACTGATCCCCTTCATTAACGTAGACCTACCCTTTGAACTTGTTCTATACCTCTTCTTTACAAAAATATCTGTTCCCTTTAAATTATAACAACTTTTTCTTTTAACAAAATTCACTTGTATGTTTGATGGTAGATTTTGATTCTGAGCCCTGTACATCAGCAATAGAACATTGTAATCCACCAAATCAAAAAACTTAAGAATTTTCAGTTGATAAAACAAAATACTTGAAGGATGACGATAATGCTTTCTTGAAATCACTCTTATTACTCTTTTTTGTAAAATAAAAATAGGCTTGGTTGTTGTTTTACAAGCTGTACCCCAGATACCAACACAATAAATCAGATGTGGCACAACAATCGTATTGTACAGCAAATACAATGCCTTGTCAGTCAAAAATTCCCGTACTTTATACAGCACTGCCATAGATTTAGAGATTTTAGTTCTTACAACATTGATATGTTTTTTCCATGTCAATTTATCATCAATAATCACTCCCAAGAACTTTACTTCACTCACTCTACGTATCTCCACATCATCAATTTTGAATAGAAAATCTACAGTTGGCTTTTTTTTTACTAAATATCATATAGTTAGTTTTTTCAATGTTCAATGATAATTTATTTAATTTAAACCAAGTTTCAATGTTCAATGATAATTTATTTAATTTAAACCAAGTTTGAATTTTTGCAAACTCTAACCTCATTAATTAGAACATATGATTCAGGTCTTTACCAGAACAAAGGAAAGTAGTATCGTCTGCAAATAAAACACACTTAAGGATACTAGACACCTTAACTAAATCGTTTACATACAATATGAACAGCTTGGTCCCAAGAACTGAACTCTGCGGTACTCCACATGACACATTGGATAGATGAGATCTAATATCTTCGATCTGTACAAACTGTTTTCTATCTTTTAAGTAACTAGATATCCACTGTATGGCTTGACCTCTAATACCATATTGTTTCAAATTTTCAATCAAAATAGTATGATCAATGGTGTCAAAAGCCTTTTTTAAATCAACAAATAGACTAACACAATATTTCTTCTCATCTATCGCTGTAGTAACCTGTTCCATCAAGTCCATAAGAGCCAGGCATGTTGAATTATTCGATCTGAACCCATACTGATCACTACTCAAGATATTATGTTTACCAATAAAATTGTCCAGTCTGGACACAAATAATTTCTCAAGAATTTTGGAGAACTGTGGCAACAGCGATACAGGTCTATAATTATTGAATAAACATTTCTCACCATTTTTAAAAATTGGAATCACCTTAGCAATTTTCATTCGTTCAGGGAATATGCCTTTAGAAAATGATAGATTACAGATACATGTAAATGGCTCTATAACGTAACTTATTATCTCTTTCACAACCTTCATATCCATTCCTTCACAATCTTTGGATCTTTTATCCGCAAATTGTCCCACTACTTTCATTATTTCTTCCTTGCTAGTTCCAATCAGAAACATACTATTTGCACAATCGCTGATCAAATAATTCACATTTTTATCCACTTTAGGAATTGACTTTGCAAGATTTGATCCCACATTTGCAAAGTAATTATTAAATCCATTTACAATTTCCGTATCATCATAAATTTCCACATTGTTTTGTATAAAATGTTGTGGCAATCCCATATTACCCTTATGTTTGCTTAATACATTGTTGATTACTCGCCATGTTGCCCTCATATCTCCACTGCATTTATGTAATAGTTGACTATAATATTCCCGTTTCTGTTTCCTAATAATCCCTACCAATTTATTTTTGTACTTTTTGTATTTTTCTTCAGCATCTGATGTTCTGGATTTCAAGAAACATGTATAAAGATGTCTGATAAGTCTCAATCTGGTCATCTGGACCAATCTGTCCAATCTGGACATCATGTATAAAGATGATTCTTTTTTCTACATGTGTTCTTCAATCCACTTGTCATCCAAGGATGATCAACTTTTTTATCCTTTGTGTATATTTTTTGAACACAATGTTTTTTGAATAAAACTTCAAGGATCCTCATAAATTCGTCATAAGATTTGTTTGCATCATCAACATATACTTCATCCCATTTTTGTACGTCTAAATCTTCTTTGAATTTATCCAATGCTTTTTTTATGTGTTTATTATCGTATTTATTTTTTTTGTTTTATTTGGTATGCTTTCATCACTTTTATAAATTGAGAAGATAGGTAAATGATCACTGATAACCATCATCATTATACCACTTATCACCTCGCCATCTGTTATGTTAATAAATATATTGTCAATTAATGTAGCACTTTGATATGTTATTCTTGTCGGATTTGATATTAATGGATATAAATTTAAACTAGTCATTGAGTTCATAAATATACTAATATTATTCGAATCTGTCATGTTTAAATCAATATTGAAATCTCCACATAAGAAAACTTTTTTGTTTCTGCTTTTAATTAATAACTCTAATATTTTATCAGTAAATGTCTCTATCTTTGAACATGGTGATTGATAAACACAACTTATTATTATTATATTTTTTCCATTTTTGTTTATTATTTCCACTGTGATCATTTCCATCATATTATCAACGACCATTGACATTTCTTTAATGAACTTACATCTTATATCCTTATTTATAAATAAAGCCACTCCTCCTCCTTTTTTATTTTTTCTGTTCATATAATGAAAATTATATCCTTCAATATGTATGGTATTTATATTTTCGTCATTAAGCCATGTCTCAGATAGTGCTATTATTTTAAAAGTGTTTTTTATGTTTTGGAGATGGTTTAGCATGTTATCTATATTTGCATTTAAACTTCTACAGTTCAAGTGAATAATAGAAAGATCTTCATCTGTCATGTTAACATCCTTAAACTGTTATTCATTATAATATTTACTGTCTTTTTTAGTTGTAAAAAGACTACTGTACTATTTAACTCTTCATCAACATTATATATTTTTAATTCCATATCATCATTCATCATGAATAATCCGTGTGTTTTCCATTTGACCGATTTTTCTTTGTTGTCCCTATAAGTGAATCATAGGCCACAATTAGACATCACCAGTCCTACCAAAGCTTTTGTCATTTGACATACTACCTAGACTTCCCATGGGAGTTTGTCATTTGACATTCTACCTAGACTTCCCATGGGTTTGTCAAATGACAACTTGAGTTAGCATTTTTGCAGCCATTGGTATGTATATGAGGCCATTCTGTTGGCGTGGAGGATGCCTTGGGGGCATTTTGTATCAAACTAGCTAATTAGGTCAGGCGGCCATTTTGAATCAAACAAGCTTATTAGGTGAGGCGGTCATTTTGAATCAAACATGGTCATTAGGTGAGGCGGCCATTTTGAATCAAACAAGCTCATAAGGTGAGGTGGCCATTTTGAATCAAATATGCTCATTAGGTGAGGCGGCCATTTTGGATAAAACAAGCTCATAAGGTGAAGCGGCCATTTTGAATCAAACAAGCTCATTAGGTGAGGCAGCCATTCTGATTCAAACAAGCTCATTAGGTGAGGTGGCCATTTTGGATCAAACAAGCTCATTAGGTGAGGCGGCCATTTTGGATCAAACAAGCTCATTAGGTGAGGAGGCCATTTTGAATCAAACAAGCTCATTAGGTAAGGCGGCCATTTTGAATCAAACAAGCTCATTAGGTGAGGTGGCCATTTTGGATCAAACAAGCTCATTAGGTGAGGTGGTCATTTTGGATCAAACAGGCTAGCAAACTAGCTTGTATCAAACTAGCTTGTATCACATTAGCATTTTTGCAGCCATTGGTATGTATATGAGGTCATTCTGTTGGCGTGGATTAGGCTAGCAAACTAGCTTGTATCAAACTAGCTTAAATCAAACTAGCTAATTAGGTGAGGCGGCCATTTTGGGTGGCCATTTTGAATCAAACAAGCTTATTAGGTGAGGCGGTCATTTTGAATCAAACATGCTCATTAGGTGAGGTGGCCATTTTGAATCAAACATGGTCATTAGGGTGGCCATTTTGGATCAAACAAGCTCATTAGGTGAGGAGGCCATTTTGAATCAAAAAAGCTCATTAGGTGAGACAGCCATTTTGAATCAAACAAGCTCATTAGGTGAGGTGGCCATTTTGGATCAAACAAGCTCATTAGGTGAGGTGGCCATTTTGGATCAAACAGGCTAGCAAACTAGCTTGTATCACATTAGCATTTTTGCAGCCATTGGTATGTATATGAGGTCATTCTGTTGGCGTGGATTAGGCTAGCAAATTAGCTTGCATCAAACTAGCTTGTATCAAACTAGCTAATTAGGTGAGGCAGCCATTTTGGATGGCCATTTTGAATCAAACAAGCTTATTAGGTGAGGCGGTCATTTTGAATCAAACATGCTCATTAGGTGAGGCAGCCATTTTGAATCAAACATGGTCATTAGGTGAGGCGGCCATTTTGGATCAAACAAGCTCATTAGGTGAGGAGGCCATTTTGAATCAAACAAGCTCAATAGGTGAAGCGGCCATTTTGAATCAAACAAGCTCATTAGGTGAGGTGGCCATTTTGAATCAAACAAGCTCATTAGGTGAGGCGGCCATTTTGGATCAAACAAGCTCATTAGGTGAGGCGGCCATTTTGGATCAAACAGGCTAGCAAACTAGCTTGTATCACATTAGCATTTTTGCAGCCATTGGTATGTATATGAGGTCATCCTATTGGCATGGATTAGGCTAGCAAACTAGCTTGTATCAAACTAGCTTGTATCAAACTAGCTAATTAGGTGAGGCGGCCATTTTGGATGGCAATTTTGAATCAAACAAGCTTATTAGGTAAGCCGGTCATTTTGAATCAAACATGCTCATTAGGTGAGGCGGCCATTTTGAATCAAACATGCTCATTAGGTGAGGCGGCCATTTTGGATCAAACAAGCTCATTAGGTGAGGAGGCCACTTTGAATCAAACAAGCTCATTAGGTGAGGCGGCCATTTTGAATCAAACAAGCTCATTAGGTGAGGTGGCCATTTTGAATCAAACAGGCTAGCAAACTAGCTTGTATCAAACTAGCTTGTATCACATTAGCATTTTTGTAGCCATTGGTATGTATATGAGGTAATCCTATTGGCATGGATTAGGCTAGCAAACTAGCTTGTATCAAACTAGCTTGTATCAAACTAGCTAATTAGGTGAGGTGGCCATTTTGGGTGGCAATTTTGAATCAAACAAGCTCATTAGTTAAGCCGGTCATTTTGAATCAAACATGCTCATTAGGTGAGGCGGCCATTTTGAATCAAACAAGCTCATTAGGTGAGGCGGCCATTTTGGATCAAACAAGCTCATTAGGTGAGGCGGCCACTTTGGATCAAACAGGCTCATTAGGTGAGACGGCTATTTTGGATCAAACAAGCTCATTAGGTGAGATGGCCATTTTGAATCAAACATGCTCATTAGGTGAGGCAGCCATTTTGAATCAAACAAGCTTATTAGGTGAGACAGGCTACCACTACCGGTGTATGAATGTGTGTATGAATGGGTGGATGGTTGGTATTGTAAAGCGCTTTGGGGCTCCTCACAGGGCGCTGGAAAACGCTATATAAATAAGCTCCATTTACCATATATATATATATATATATATATAT
>JBBPBX010058033.1:9213-22234 GCA_038048925.1 Garcialebias charrua
TGTCCATGTCCAACAATCATTGTGCAAGGTGGCGGGGACATACTGGACAGGTCTCCAGTCCATCACAGGGACACATAGAGACAACGAGACAAACAACCATTCACTCTCTCACTAAGCACTTTGGTAACAGATGCTGTTTGAAATGTGATTTATAATCAAATTTGACTTGACGTGTCTCACACCCAGGGAAAATTTAGAGTTACTAATCAGTCTACCATTCTGCTTTTGGTCTGTGGGAGGAAACCGGAGTACCCGGAGAAAACCCACTCGTGCATGGAGAGAACATGCAAACTCCAAAGGCCCCTGCTGGGATTTGAACTGGTGCAACCTGCTCGCCGAGAGACAGCAGTTCCAACTGAACCACCGTGCTGCCCATAATAGCTACATAAATATATTGCACCAAAAACATAAAGGCTCACTAACATTAAAAAATTCCAGTAAAAAAAAAACAAAAAACACTTGTCTCAAAAACCGCAAAAATCCACCATTCATCCACCCTCAGCAACGAGGGACATCAGCTCACTGCCTGTTTCACTGAAGTCAACAAAGGAAACTTGTTTTTAGCAGAAAATGAATGTACTGTAATAATAATAATAATAATGAATTCCATTTATAATGCACTTTTCATTAATAAAAATCTCAAAGTGCTACAAAGTGTAACAAAGCAAAGATCAAAATAAAACAAGTGATAAAATCAAATAAAATCAATAATAATATCGACTAAGATCAAAGATAAAATCATGTGGATGCAGATTAGGCTTGCTTAAAAAATAAATAAAATAAAACAAGTGATAAAATCAAGTAAAATCAATAATGATATCAGCTAAGATCAAAGATAAAATCATGTGGAGGCAGAATAGGCTTGCTTAAAAAGAAAGGTCTTTATGCTGCTTTTAAAGTCAACCAGTGACTGTGGAGCTCTCAGGTCATCAGGGAGGGAGTTCCACAGGCGGGGGGCAGCCACACAGAATGCTCGGTCTCCCATGGTCCTCAATTTGGTCCGAGGAATATGAAGGAAATTACTGTTCTGTGATCGTAGAGACCGGGTGGATGAATATGGTGCAAGAATGTCCTTTAGATAGTCAGGTGAAGTGCCGTGCAAGCATTGATGGGTAATGAGAGCAGTTTTGTACTGAATTCTGTAGGTGACAGGAAGCCAATGGAGGTTATGGAGAATGGGTGTAATATGTTCAAATTTACGAACTCTCAACAGAATCCTTGCTGCACTGTTTTGAATGTATTGAAGTTTCTGAAGGTTTTTGCCAGGGATACCAATAAACAGGGAGTTGCAGTAGTCGAGCCTGGAGGAGACAAAGGCATGGACGAGTTTCTCAGCATCAGGAAAAGTCAGAGATGGGCGAAGTCTGGAGATGTTTCGAAGATGGAAGAAGCAGGTTTTAAACAGATGCTTAATGTGATTTTCAAATGTAAGATGAGAGTCCATTTTTATTCCAAGATTTGTAACAGAGGTGGAGAGGGGGATGTCTTGACCAGAGAAGGAGATTGTTGTTAAAGTTGATGTTTGTATCTGGTGAGGGGTGCCAATCAATATGGCCTCAGTCTTCGAGCAGTTTAATTGAAGAAAATTCTGATTCATCCATGCCTTTATTTCCTCCAGGCAGGCAGAGAGAACAGTGAGTGAAGACGGAGATAGGGATGATGATGATGTTCCAGTCCTGATGTAAAGCTGTGTGTCGTCGGCATAGCAGTGAAAAGAAATGTTGAACTGATTAATAATTTGACCTAAAGGCAGCATGTAGAGGGAAAACAGCAGGGGCCCCAGAACTGACCCCTGAGGGACACCACAGGAGACACCGACTGTCTGGGAAGTGGCATTGCCAAGGCTAACACATTCCAGCCTATTGGAGAGGAAAGATTTGAACCAGTCCAGGACAGTGTCACAGAGACCGACCTCCACATGAAGACGGTGGAGGAGGATACTATGGTCCACAGTGTCGAAGGCTGCAGTGAGGTCAAGGAGGACAAGGATGGAGGGAGAACCAGTGTCAGCAGCCATGAGGACATCATTTGTTACTCTCAGCAGTGCAGTCTCAGTACTGTGAGCTGCTCTGAATCCAGACTGGAACTTCTCATACAGAGAGTGTTGCTGTAGGTGGTCCTGCAGCTGAGCAGCAACTGCTTTCTCCAGCACTTTGGACAGAAATGGGAGGTGGGAAATTGGGCGGTAATTAGAAAAAATGTCGGGATCCAAATTAGATTTTTTCAGAAGAGGCCTAATGATGGCAGTTTTTAGAGGCAATGGAACATGACCAGATTGTAGAGACTTGTTTATTATTTGTGTGATTAATGGGCTTATTGCAGAGTGATTGGATTTTATGAGAGACGAGGGGAAGGGATCCAGGGCGCAGGATGAAGGCTTCATTTTCTTGAGGATGGTCTCCACCTCACTCTGAACGACTTCATCAAAGCTGCTCAGGGTCCCAGAAAGCAGACGGGTAGATGGCACACTAAGATCAGGGAGGTTGTGGAGCTGAGATCTGATAGTGTCAACTTTGTTTTTAAATGATGAGAGGAACAGGTTGCATTTTTGAACAGAGTCCTCATGAGTTAGTTTAATGGGATTAAGCAGATGAGTTATTGTGGAGAAGAGCTGTTTAGAGTTTCCAGGGCAGGTGTTGATGATGTTGGAATAATATTTGGAGCGTGCTTCTTTAAGAGAATTGGCGTACGCTTTCTGATGTTCTTTGTACGCTTGCTTATGTACCGAGAGACCAGATGATTTTACACGTCTCTCAATAGCACGGCCAGTTGCCTTCATCCTGCGCAGCTCACCAGTGTACCAAGGGGCTGAACGGGAGAAAGACACCAGTCTTGACTTCAAGGGAGCATGTAGGTCCAGAAGCTCCTGGAGAGATTGGTTGTAGTAATCCACAGAGTCATCTGCAGATGAGTGATTGACAGCGGTCAGGGCGTGAAGATCAGCAGACAAAACATCAGGGGAAATGTTTTTATAGTCACGGAACTGGATAGGTCGTTTTGGGTTAGAAGCAGGCGAAGTTGAAGGCACTTCCAGGGAGATGACCCTGTGGTCTGAGACACCCAGGTCATATACAGACAAGTTATTGAGTACAGTGTCTGTAATCACCAAATCCAGAGTATGCCCCCTGTTGTGCGTAGGGGCGTCCACATGTTGGGTGAGGTTGAGAGATTCCAAAAGAGACTTAAAATCTGTAGCCAGAGGGGAAGAGGAATTGTCCATGTGGATATTTAGATCGCCAAGAAAAATAGTTTTTACAGGGGAGGTGCAGAAAAAAGTGAGGAGGTCATGCATTTCTGAGTTAAATCAGGGCCGGATTAACAACCCCAGGGGCCCCTGGGCACCAAAGCTCACAGGGCCCCCTCCCTAACCTAACACCCATTTTACTATATATATATTTACACACACACACACACAAACACACACACACCACACACACTCACATTTATTGGGTTTTACACGTATGTTTTAATTGCAGAAGATGGCTCTGTATGTCTTCTATCAACTGAACACAATTCCAGGGATTGTCATGCCACCCCGGGTCCCCACTTGGGAGCGCCACTGCTTATTGGTCAAAAATGAATACCAAGTACTGCCATCTCACTCATAAATCACACAACAACAATTAAATGAAATAAATTGTCACAAGCCAGTGCATGGCTAAAGCTTATGACAATAAAGTGTTCACTGAAAATCACTCAAGCAGAAAGCACTTCTCAAATGTTACGACTGAAGATATAATGATTCCATCACATAACACAGCTATGAACAGTCACCAAGTGATATGGGCAACTTCACACTCTGCAAAATCCAATTACAGCACTAATTCTCAGCATCACACCACAATTATGCAAGATTCATGTTTTGCAGACAGTATATAAAATAAGCAAAATACATTACATTTATTATCTGCACAGTCATAACAGTTTACATTGGACTACGGTACTCATTTCACAGAAAGCACGGTGGCTCTTACCTTTAGAAGTTCTTCTTTTTGGTATTTTTCTTTGCAAAGTCACAAACCAAGTCCTCAAAGTCCAGCACCCTCACCAGCTCAGACTCTTGGTACTTGAAGCATTCCTTGTTTTGTTAGCTCTTCTACCGTAGACATTTCTTCAGTAAAGTTAGCTGCCGTTGTTAGCTCAGGTTGGGTTCATTTGTAGAAGGCAACGCTAATGTTGCTGGTTAGCTCAAAATCTTCTAATTTCTAGCTTTAAAAAAAAAAAGCTGGATATCTGGCTGCCCGATTATGAAAACTGACAGCTCCATGATCGATAAGGACAGTGCGAGCCTTTTCATCGACTGTCCCCCACAATGCTGGGTTGCACACCCGATAAAACCAATCTGAACTGGCGGCGTTGCTACAGCTAGGTTCAAGCGGTTGTGTTGTGCAGCTAGCAATAGCCTCCTCCTCCGGACTCATGTTAGTTTGCTCACCGTCAGCATCCTCCACAACGACTTCTTCCTTCTCCGGATTTTCCTCCAAACGTCTCCTCTTTTTTTTCTCTTTTTCTCTTTCGTTTTTGGAAACCACTTCTCTTACTCTCACTCATTTTTGCTTCTCAGATACGACAACTCACACAGTCCGATCAACGCAGTGCTACCTGTTTTATAAACTCAGTTAGGGGCGGGCCAGCGGCGCGGCATGTTACTATGGTTTCCAACTCAGTGAAGATAAAAAATAAAATAAAATAAAAAATAACAGGAAGAGCGTGGATCTTACTGGTTATCTCTGTGGCTGTCGTATTTAAAATCTAAGGATATTTTATTTTCTTTCTTCCCCAAAACTGCAGTGGGCTGGGCCCCATGGTGGGCGTGGGCCCCTGGGCCTTGGCCCAGTTGGCCCAGCTGATAATCAGGGCCTGAGTTAAATGAAACATGCGGTTTGGGAGGTCTATAAATCAATATAACGTTCATCAGGAGTGGGGCTTTGAAGTTGAAGGCCAAACATTCAAAAGAAGAAAAATTATGAGAAGACAGATGTGACAATTTTAAATTACTGCGGTAGATTACAGCCAGACCACCACCGCGGCCAGTGCAGCGGGCTCTCTGCAGATAACTGTATCCGGAGGGACAAGCTTCATTCAGAGAACTGAACACATCTGGTTGATGTATAGTTCACTTTCAGTCATGTTCTCTTGGTGCAACATACTTGCATGGGAATTGCTCCCCCGCGCGATTACCTGAAGGAATATACTCACGCCTTTATGGCTAGGGGCGTCACCGCCGCGCCAGAGGCCCCGCCCTCTGGTTACTTAAGCAGCGTGCGCCCCTCCATCATTGTTGCCAGGCGTACGATAATTATTGTATTTGTATGATAATTTCACCCTCTGTACGATGTACGATCAATAATCCCGAAAAAGGCCAAAAATACGATAATTTGACCGTTCCTTGAATGTGTAGTTGTGATCGGTTTCCATCAGCCTGCCGCAACTGTCTGTCTGAGTTTTTTTGTGAACCCTGAATGCATCTTGAAATTCCAGCCAATCGTGCTTTTCTAAATGTGAACTAAGAGTGACGTGCGTGCGTTTGCCTCAGAACAACGGCCATGATTGGCTGAATAGCCCGCTGCGCCCGCCCCATGAATTAGAAAAGAAGAAAAAGCAGAGCCGTGTCTCGTGTGACACCGGTCTGGAAGAAGAAGTGATGAAAATGAGAGAACATTTATATAAAGTTAAATGTTAAATGATAATTAAGAAATATATTAAGAAAATATGGCAGGAAACCTGGGACATTACTGATACAGGAAGACATTTACACAACAAAAAAGGTAGGATATACAAGGAAAGCAGGAAGAAACAGGAACTTACTCGCATTAGAATAGGACACACAGACCTTAATAAATCTCTTAAAATAATTGGAAAGCTTGCAACAGGACTTTTTTGTGACATGTGCACCAGCAATCTCCCTGAAACGGTTCAACATGTCTTTATGGGATGTCCAAGGTATGAAACAGAAAGAATGCATTAACAAAAATAAATAAATAAAATTAATATTAAATTTACAATTAGGGATGTTTTTAGTAGTGATATCAGTAAAGCTAAAGATCAAGTTATTATTTCCTTGAAAATACAAACTTAATAGACAGAATTTAGTTGAGTTATTAAATTAAAACCGCCATGAAACAAAACAAGAAGCGCGGGGGGGCGGGCTCATTAGTTGCCACCAGACATTAATACGTATTATTGTCTATGGTTCCCACCCGTACTGACGCCACAACGCTGTGAGTGCCTGTTAGACGCAATTCAACAACAGAGTGACTATATTGCATACCGTATTCGTCGGCCTATAAGTCGCACTGGAGTATAAGTCGCACCAACCAAATATGCCCAATTAAATGGAAAAATCAACGTATAGGTCGCACCGGCCTATAAGTCGCACCGGCCTATAGGTCGCACCTCACGTGAGCTGGTGTTTTGCCCAAAATGGACTGGCTGCCAAATTGTTTGGAAGGACTTTTGACAAGATTATCACATTAAAACTACAGTATTTTGTTTGATGTGTATTAATTAATAAATGAACATTATTTTGGACTGGCTGCCAAATTGTTTGGAAGGACTTTGTTGAACTTTTCATTAATAAATGAACATTATTTTTTTATATTTTGTGTCTTTCATCATTTATCTTTAAAGATAAACACATAGAAATATATTTTTATTAGCTGACATCACAGTAAAAAACGTGTCTCAGTTTAAAATGATGACAGAAACAGATACTGTATTTATTTTATGGCTTTTATTTATTTATTCAAAACCTTTGAAGTCTTCATCTTCTGTGTCTTAATTAATAAATGAACATTATTTTGGACTGGCTGCCAAATTGTTTGGAAGGACTTTTGACAAGATTATCACATTAAAACTACAGTATTTTGTTTGATGTGTCTTAATTAATAAATGAACATTATTTTGGACTGGCTGCCAAATTGTTTGGAAGGACTTTTGACAAGATTATCACATTAAAACTACAGTATTTTGTTCGATGTGTCTTAATTAATAAATAAACATTATTTTGGACTGGCTGCCAAATTGTTTGGAAGGACTTTGTTGAACTTTTCTTTAATAAATGAACATTATTTTTTTATATTTTGTGTCTTTCATCATTTATCTTTAAAGATAAACACATAAAAATATATTTTTATTAGCTGACATTACAGTAAAAAACGTGTCTCAGTTTAAAATGATGACAGAAACAGATACTGTATTTATTTTATGGCTTTTATTTATTTATTCAAAACCTTTGAAGTCTTCATCTTCTGTGTCTTAATTAATAAATGAACATTATTTTGGACTGGCTGCCAAATTGTTTGGAAGGACTTTGTTGAACTTTTCTTTAATAAATGAACATTATTTTTTTTATATTTTGTGTCTTTCATCATTTATCTTTAAAGATAAACACATAAAAATATATTTTTATTAGCTGACATTACAGTAAAAAACGTGTCTCAGTTTAAAATGATGACAGAAACAGATACTGTATTTATTTTATGGCTTTTATTTATTTATTCAAAACCTTTGAAGTCTTCATCTTCTGTGTCACTGCACCATTTTTGGACCAGGCAGATGTCAACAGTGTAGGTACTATAAAGGGTTTCTTAGCGCCCATAGCGGCCGAAACTGGTACTGCACCATTTTTGGAGCTTTTGACCAAAGTCACATTATGACCAAAATGTTGGAAAAATCGACGTATAAGTCGCACCGGCCTATAAGTCGCAGGGCTTAGAAATGTAGGCAAAAAGGTGTAAAAAGGTGCGACTTATACGCCGGAGAATACGGTACTTGTTATTTTGATTTTGATGGGCGTACGATAATTTCCCTCAAAATACGATAATTTTAGGGCTCTAGTACGATAATCCTACATTTCTCACCTGGCAACACTGCCCTCCATCGTCCTCTTTTTTGCCTTTCACCTCGCTTAAACCTGAACTACCTCTTCGCGGGACTTCTCTGGTGCTTTCATCGCTCATTCGAGGTGAGCTCGCTCCCTACACAGAGCGTACAGAGAATTATTTCCTCCGTACTGTTGGACTAGCAAGCCTAGTTCAGCATTTTTCCACCTAACCCCAAAGTTTTCCCTCCTCTCTCTACAGATTGCTTCGCGACGGCGCTAACTACACCATTAAAAAAAAGGAGGCTGCCTCACTACGTCAAGCTAGCGGGCTGGCCAGCGAAAGCAACACGACGGAGGAGACATCTCAAGGAAGAAGAAAAAGAATTCTGGAAGGACTCGCTCGCCTCGTCTCAGACAGAATGACTCTCGAGAAGGGGAAAGGGAAAGCGAAACTTCCAAGGAAGACCACCGTGGCGGCGAGCCCCACCTCGCGCCCCTGCCCAAGTGGCTGTGGTTTTTATCTCGCGGCGACGGACACCCACGAGGCCTGTCCTGTCTGCCTGGGAATGCTTCATGCTAAAACTTCGCTGGACGCACCTGGCTTTTGCCCACACTGCAGCATCATGATGGATACGGTGCTACGGCATCGGGTTGACATTGTCGCCAAGGCCATGGGGACCTCGGCTACTTTTGCGGACGCAGACACCACGGAGCCTCTCACCCCCACTCCAGAACTGGAGAGTATGGCTCTACACGACAGCACGCGGGTTGAATGGGGTGACATTCCCGACGCGTTGGCCAACATTTGATTTTGTAGATCTACCTTATAATGTTTGCTACTTTTTGCTACTTTTTGCTACTTTTTCTTTTGTCTATTGTTTAATGTATTTGTATCATTGATGTTCATCATTCTTTAGTTTGTAGCAGGTCGCTTTCGTAAATGAGCCCTCGAAGCTCAATAAGATTTACCTGACTAAATAAAGGTTGAATGAAGGACCTGACCGTCGAATTCGACACCCGTGGTATGATGAACGACGACGAGTTATCGATCTCGGCCTCGGGTGAATTCTCAATGGAGGAAGCGGACGCAGAGGTGGAGGATTAGGGTGACGCACTTACCCAGACCCCCCTGCCCGCTCTCCCGGACACGGACTCTTCCATCCCTGCTCTGTTTGAACTGTGTCACAGAGCAGCGGACGCACTATAGGTGCCCTGGCCCGAACCCCCTCCTCGCCAACAGGTTACGAGGCTAGCGGGAAATTACTTTTATTCAAAGCAACAGGCTGCCACGAGGCAGAGGATGCCTGTGTTCCCAGACTTTCTCACGGAACTAACACGCACCTGGACTCACCCACGAGCCCCTATGCTTCTTCCCCTCTCACAATTTCTCGACGTGGATGGAATGGACGAGGTGGGTTTAGCTAACGTGCCTCAAATAGAGGACACTCTGGCGTCTCACCTGGCCCCAAACTCTTCAGGAGCAAAACCAACTCTCCCCAGCAGGGCCTGCCGGGCCTCGGCGTCTCTCCTCGAGAAATGCTACAGGGCTCAAGGACTTGCGGCGCGCGCCATGAACGCGTCCGCGCTGATGCAAGCCTACCTGGCAGAAAAGCTGCAGCAGCTTCAAGTAGCAACGGACAAGCAGGCGGCTGCCGAATTGCTGGAGGAAGCCCGTAGAACAACTGACTTTGTGCTCTGAATGATGGGGACTGCTGCAGTTGCTCAGGGCAGAGGGATGGCAGAGGTGGTCATCGCGACCCGCCATCTCTGGATGACACTGACGGACTTACCCGAGGGACAAAAGGTACCTTTTCTCCATCACTCGATACAGCCGGAAGGGCTGTTTGGAAAAGCTTTGGAACGGATTCAGACGAAGCTGGACCAAAGACGCAAAAAGGCAGAGGCTCTCCGGGTGGGGCTCCTCTGTAGATGCTGGTGAAGATTCTCAGTCATCCAGGACATGATAAAATCAAAAAAGGCGTTCAATACAGAACGCAGAAAGGAGAAAATAATCACTCGATCATTGTATTATAGATTGTACCCGGGGGAAGCCACTCCCTGTCTGTATAGACTTCCAAAAATACACAAAGAAGATACACCTCTCAGACCCATCGTCAGCAGCATGAACTCAGTTACATACAATGTTGCTAAACATCTGGCTGGTATTTTAGCTCCTCTGGTTGGAAACACACCTCATCACATAAAGAACTCCATTGACTTTGCCAACAAAGTTCAACATTTGAAGCTAACCCCGGGAGAAACTCTTGTATCGTATGATGTGACTTCTCTTTTCACGTGCATACCCATTTCTGAAGCAGTAGAAACCGTCAAAAAACGACTTCTACAAGACAAGGATTTGGACAAAAGGACCAACTTCACCCCAGACCACATCTGCACCCTGCTGGATCTCTGCCTCTCCACCACCTATTTCAGAGTCAGAGTCAGAGTCAGAGAGAATTTATTGTCATTTGCACCGCATGTAGTACATGTGTTGAAAACGAGATTATGTACACAGGGTCCCAGTTACATCCAACAACAAATGCAAGAGAAATACAATAATAACATCTAGGATTAACTAAGAGAGACATCACATCAGCTAGTAATACACTAAGCCCTAATGTAGTAGAAAAACATCATTATAAACAGCAGCACGAACATGAGCAGATGGTCACAGATGAACGCAGCAACAAGAAACAGATCAGTATCAGTATGATGTGACATTTTGCAGTGTTTATTCTTATTATTTATTTATTCATGAGTCTGACAGCCTCAGGGTAGAAGCTGTTTCTCAGTCTAGTGGTTCTACATTTGATGCTCCTCAACCTCCGTCCCGAGGGGAGTGGTGCAAAGAGTGAGTGTGCTGGGTGAGTGAGGTCTTTCATGATGCAGGTGGCTCTTTTTCTGCATCTGGAGGTGTAAATGTCTGTGATGGTGGGGAGACTGACTCCCACAGACTTCTGTGCAGCCTTCACCACTCTCTGCAGAGCTTTTCTCTCTGCAACTGTGCAGCCTCCATGCCACACGTTGATGCTGGAGCACAGGACGCTCTCCACTGCACACCTGTAGAACGAGGTGAGGACTGGGCTTCTCAGACCGGCTCGTCTCAGCCGTCTGAGGAAGTAGAGTCTCTGATGACCTTTCTTGATCAGGCTGGTTCAAGTTCAATGACAGATTTTACAGACAGAAGCATGGCTCTGCCATGGGATCCCCAGTGTCACCCATTGTTGCAAACCTCTACATGGAGGAAGTGGAACAGAGAGCCCTAAACTCCTATGAGGGAACAGCGCCAAGCCATTGGTTCAGATATGTGGATGATACCTAGGTCAAAATCCAAGCCAGGGAGGTGGAAGCGTTCACCAGACACATTAACTCGGTCGATAACAACATCAAGTTCACCAGAGAGGATGCTAACGACAATAAGCTTCCTTTTTTGGACTAGGACCCATTCTCCTCGAGAAATGCTACAGGGCTCAAGGACTTGCGGCGCGCGCCATGAACGCGTCCGCGCTGATGCAAGCCTACCTGGCAGAAAAGCTGCAACAGCTTCAAGTAGCAACGGACAAGCAGGCGGATGCCGCATCAGGTGGGAAGGGTCTGGAGGGAGTTTACAGACGCCACTGTGTCTGCTCACCACAGATGAAACAGAGGCAGTCTGCCGGGGCTTATTAAATATAAGGATATAAGGATATAAGGACCAAAGGGTCCTAGTCCAAAAAAGGAAGCTTATTGTCGTTAGCATCCTCTCTGGTGAACTTGATGTTGTTATCGACCGAGTTAATGTGTCTGGTGAACGCTTCCACCTCCCTGGCTTGGATTTTGACCTAGGTATCATCCACATATGTGAGACGCCTGGGAACCAAATCCAGGGCTGCACTATAAGTTTTAGAAATTTGGAATCTTAGACCTCCTCCTCTATTTAACGATGGTTTCTCTCTTTTTACATAAATCGCCTCACCTGAGAGCAGGACTCTCAGACAAAGGCTGGTCCACCCGAAGGACAAGACACCCACACACAGACAGAGTGGTGTAGTGTATGCAATTCAGTGTAGCGAGGACTGTCCAGACCTATGCATTGGAGAAACTAAACAGCCCATACACAGATGGAGGGAGAGGACAGTGTCAACATTGAAGTTTACAGAAAACCAACCCACACAAACCAGTATCTTCTGTTTGACTCTCACCATCCACTGGAACACAAACTTTCTGTCATCAGAACTTTACAGCATCGGGCCGATCACATCCCCACGAAGACAGAAGGGAAGGAAAAGGAACAGAAACACATTGAAAAATCTCTCCAAACATGTGGATATCCTAACTGGGCTTTTGTCAAGTCAGCGAGGAAATTTACAAAACACAATAAGGAACAGAAAAAGGAGAACAGACGAAAAAACATTGTCATCCCTTATGTTGCTGGACTATCAGAGAATTTAAGAAGGATTTTCAACAAACACAACATCCCAGTACAGGTAGTCCCCGATTTACGAGCGCTCTGATCTGCGAGGTTCCAGACTTACGAGCTGCACATTTTTGGAAAAAACGAAAAAAATACTGAGTTTTCATGTGTTTTTTCACTACAGTTAGCTAGTTAAGCATATAAACACACGTTTCCGATCATTTTTATGCACTCAAAAGTAGTTTTTAGATGAAAATAGAGTGTTTTTAGGCGCGCTAGCGAAAACCGTTCCAATTTACGAGCGGATTTCCGGATTTACGAGCGAAATGGCGGCCGTTCCAAATTACGAGATTTCCGGTTTACGAGCGCCTCGTTGTAATGGATCTCGCTCGTAAATCGGGGACTACCTGTACATTTCAAACCCAGCAGGACTCTCAGACAAAGGCTGGTCCACCCGAAGGACAAGACACCCACACACAAACAGAGTGGTGTAGTGTATGCAGTTCAGTGCAGCGAGGACTGTCCAGACCTATACATTGGAGAAACTAAACAGCCCATCCACAGAAGAATGTCCCAACACAGGAGAGCCTCCTCCTCTGGACAAAACTCAGCTGTTCACCTCCACCTCACGGACAAGGGACACTCTTTTGAGGACCAGAATGTACATATTTTGGACCGAGAGCACAGGTGGTTTGAGAGGGGTGTGAAGGAGGCGATTTATGTAAAAAGAGAGAAACCATCGTTAAACAGAGGAGGAGGTCTAAGATTTCAACTTTCTAAAACTTATGGTGCGGCCTTGGGTT
>JBBPBX010058034.1:0-22234 GCA_038048925.1 Garcialebias charrua
TTCTCTTTCATTCCATTATGAGCGAATGTCACAGTTTGAAGAATTATTGAATAGGTTAGTTAGGCAATAACAACAGAGCTAATAATTGTACACATTCTCAGTCTTAAAAATGATTTAATAATCTCTTTTTACTGATAATACTGATAAACCTGTTGTTTGTTTAGGAACCTCCCTGCAGTCTGTCCAGAAAGTCTCCACTGGAGGAGCGTTCTGCTGAGCAAGAGGCACAACATAATGTCACAGCTCCATGTCCATGAAGAAACAAATGGAGAGAGGGCTGCAGATACCAGGACATCCCACCAGCTGTTCTGTCTGAGGATCCTGCTGCTGTGGTGGAACCAGGTTAGCCCATCAGTGGGAGTTCAGTAACATGACTGCAGCATCAGACACTGGACAATATTATATGTATAATAATAATAATAATAATACTGTATATGTTTGTGAGTCCTCCATGTTGGCTCTCTGCCCTGTGAGAAATTCATAGTACCGGTAAATGTAACAAAAAGGAAAAAGTTCATAGCATTAAATTCAAACAGAAGTTCAAATTATTTCATCCTGAAATAACTCTGGCTAACTACTGTAGCTTTTTTATAACATGGAGTTAAACTCAAAGCAGTCTCCTCAGATAAATAGTGTTACCATTATTTTTATATTAAAGTTTCTGTTAACTTATTATTTTTACATTTGATTGTTTCTGTTCAGTGCCCTGAGACAACTTCTGTTGTGACTTGGAGCTATACAGTATAAATAAACTGAACTGAATTGAATTGAGGAGAGACATTTAATGTAATGTTTTGGCCTCTACATTCAGATAAAAATAAGCTGTAACGTGTAGTCAGTCACTGCCTAAAAGGTTGTTAGCAGCTGCTACAAACAAGCTTAGCGTCAGTGTGTTAATCTAATGTTAACCTGGATATTTTTAAAAGGAGAGACATTTAATGTCCATTGTTTGCGAATGAATAGCATACATTCATTCACGGTGTCACTCAAATATTAGGGACTTGACTTGGACTTGACTTGGACTTGAGATCAGAGACTTGAGACTTGACTTGGACTTGAGATCAATGACTTGAGACTTGACTTGGACTTGACCTGGGCTTGAGATCAGAGACTTGAGACTTGACTTGGACTTGAGATCAGAGACTTGAGACTTGACTTGGACTTGCAAAAAATGACTTGTGAGCATCTCTGGTGAGGAGAGTGTGATGGGAAGATGGAAGGATTACTTTGAGGAGCTAATGAATGAAGAGAATGAAAGAGAAAGAAGAGTGGAGGTACTAGAAACTGTGGACCAGGAAGTGGGAAAGATTAGTGAGGGTGAAGTCCGGAAAGCTCTGAAAAGAATGAAGAAGGGGAAGGCAGTAGGACCTGATGACATACCAGTGGAGGTTTGGAAATGTCTTGGAGAGATGGCAGTGAGGTTTTTGACTCAAATATTTAATGGAATATTTGAGGGTGAGAAAATGCCTGAAGAATGGAGAAGAAGTGTGCTGGTTCCCATTTTTAAGAACAAGGGTGATGTACAGAGTTGTAGCAACTACAGGGGAATTAAGTTGATGAGCCACACAATGAAGATCTGGGAGAGAGTTGTGGAAGCAAGACTTAGACAAGATGTGACTATCTGTGAGCAGCAGTATGGTTTCATGCCAAGAAAGAGCACCACAGATGCCATCTTTGCTTTGAGGATGTTGATAGAGAAGTACAGAGAGGGTCAGAAAGAACTCCATTGTGTGTTTGTGGATTTAGAAAAAGCTTATGACAGGGTACCAAGAGAAGAGGTGTGGTATTGCATGAGGAAATCTGGAGTGGCAGAAAAGTATGTTAGACTGGTACAGGACATGTATGAGGACAGCAGGACAGTGGTGAGATGTGCTGTGGGAGTGACAGATAGCTTCAAGGTGGAGGTGGGATTGCATCAAGGATCGGCTCTGAGCCCCTTCCTGTTTGCTCTGGTGATGGACCGACTAACAGATGAGGTCAGGCAGGAATCCCCATGGACTATGATGTTTGCAGATGACATTGTGATCTGTGGTGAGAACAGGGAACAAGTGGAAGAGAACTTGGAGAGGTGGAGGTATGCTCTTGAAAGAAGAGGAATGAAAGTCAGTCGTAGTAAGACAGAGTACATGTGTGTGAATGAGAGGGAGGCCAGTGGAACAGTGAGGCTACAAGGAGCAGAGGTCACAAAGGTGCAGGACTTCAAGTACTTGGGGTCCACTGTCCAGGGAAATGGGGAATGTGGTAAAGAGGTGAAAAAGAGAGTCCAGGCAGGATGGAGTGGATGGAGAAAAGTTTCAGGAGTGATTTGTGACAAAAAGGTGTCAGCAAAGGTCAAAGGAAAAGTTTACAAGACAGTGGTGAGACCAGCTATGTTGTATGGTCTGGAGACAGTGGCATTGACAAAAAGACAGGAGAAAGAACTGGAAGTGGCAGAAATGAAGATGTTGAGGTTCTCCTTAGGAGTGACAAGGATGGATAAGATCAGGAATGAGATCATCAGAGGTACAGCACATGTTGAACAACTGGGAGATAAAGTTAGGGAGGCCAGACTGAGATGGTTTGGACATGTCCAGAGGAGGGACAGTGGGTATATTGGTAGAAGGATGTTAGAAATGCAGCTGCCAGGAAAAAGACAAAGAGGGAGACCAAAGAGGAGATATATGGATGCAGTTAGAGAGGACATGAAGGTAGTTGGAGTGAGGACAGAGGATGCAGAGGACAGAGTGAGGTGGAGGAGGATGACTCGCTGTGGCGACCCCTGAAAAGGGAAAAGCCGAAAGAAGAAGAAGAAGAAGAAGAATCAAGTTCTGATTAAAGGACATGAGAGTTTGCCTCTCCCTGGGCTGCCACCTTACCATGGTGGAGGGGTTTGAGTGTCCCAATGATCCTAGGAGCTATGCTGTCAGGGGCTTCATGCCCCTAGTAGGGTCACCCAAGGCAGACAGGTCCTAGGTGAGGGACCAGACAAAGTGCAGCCCAAAGACCCCAATGATGAGTCAAATAAATGGACAAAATGTTCCCTCGCCCGGACGCGGGTCACCGGGGCCCCACTCTGGAGCCAGGCCCGGAGGTGGGGCACGTTGGCGAGCGCCTGGTGGCCGGGCTTTTACCCATGGAGCTCGGCCGGGCACAGCCCGAAGAGGAGACGTGGGTCCCCCTTCCCATGGGCTCACCACCTATGGGAGGGGCCAAAGGGGTCGGGTGCAATGTGGGATGGGTGGTGGCCGAGGGCGGGGACCCTGGCGGTCTGATCCTCGGCTACAGAAGCTGGCCATTGGGACATGGAATGTCACCTCTCTGGTGGGGAAGGAGCCTGAGCTAGTGTGTGAGGTTGAGAGGTTCCGGCTAGAAATAGTCGGACTCACCTCAACGCATGGCTCTGGCTCTGGAACCAGTTTCCTTGAGAGGGGTTGGACACTCTTCCACTCTGGAGTTGCCCCTGGTGAGAGGCGCCGAGCAGGAGTGGGCATACTTGTTGCCCCCCATCTTGGTGCCTGTACGTTGGGGTTCACCCCGGTGAACGAGAGGGTAGCCTCCCTTCGCCTACGTGTGGGGGGACGGGCTCTGACTGTTGTTTGTGCCTATGCGCCAAACGGCAGCTCAGATTACCCACCCTTTTTGGAGTCCTTGGAGGGGGTATTGGAGAGTGCGCCTCCTGGGGACTCCCTTGTTCTACTGGGGGACTTCAACGCTCACGTGGGCAATGACAGTGAGACCTGGAGGGGTGTGGTTGGGAGGAACGGCCCCCCTGATCTGAACCCGAGTGGTGTTCTGTTAGTGGACTTCTGTGCTCGTCATGGATTGTCCATAACAAACACCATGTTCAGGCATAAGGGTGTACATATGTGCTCTTGGCACCAGGACACCCTAGGTCGCAGTTCGATGATCGACTTTGTTGTTGTCTCATCTGATCTGCGGCCGCATGTCTTGGACACTCGGGTGAAGAGAGGGGCGGAGCTGTCCACTGACCACTACCTGGTGGTGAGTTGGCTCCGATGGTGGGGGAGGATGCCGGTCAGACCTGGCAGACCCAAACGTATTGTGAGGGTCTGCTGGGAACGTCTGGCAGAGTCTCCCGTAAGACGGAGCTTTAACTCCCACCTCCGGGAGAGCTTTGAACACGTTCCGAGGGAGGCGGGGGACATTGAGTCCGAGTGGGCCATGTTCCGCGCCTCTATTGTCGAGGCAGCTTATCAGAGTTGTGGCCGCAAGGTTGTTGGTGCCTGTCGTGGTGGCAACCCTCGAACCCGGTGGTGGACACCGGCGGTGAGGGATGCTGTCATGCTGAAGAAGGAGTCCTATTGGGCCTTTTTGGCCTGTGGGACCCCGGAAGCAGCAGATAGGTACCGACAGTCCAAGCGGCATGCGGCTCGGGTGGTTGCTGAGGCAAAAACTCGGGCGTGGGAGGAGTTCGGAGAGGCCATGGAGAATGACTTCCGTACGGCTTCGAGGCGATTCTGGTCCACCATCCGGCGTCTCAGGGGGGGAAAGCGGTACGCGACCAACACCATTTATGGTGGGGATGGCGTGCTGTTGACCTCAACTCGGGATGTTGTGAGTCGGTGGGCGGAATACTTCGAAGACCTCCTCAATCCTACTGGCACGTCTTCCACTGAGGAAGCGGAGCCTGGGGACTTTGGGTCGGGCTCTCCAATCTCTGGTGCTGAGGTCGCCGAGGTGGTTAAAAAGCTCCGCGGTGGCAGGGCTCCGGGGGTGGATGAGATTCGCCCTGAGTTCCTTAGGGCTCTGGATGTTGTGGGGTTGTGTTGGCTTACGCGACTCTGCAATATCGCGTGGACATCGGGGGCAGTTCCCTTGGATTGGCAGACTGGGGTGGTGGTTCCCCTATTCAAAAAGGGGGACCGTAGGGTGTGTTCCAACTATAGGGGGATCACACTCTTAAGCCTCCCTGGTAAGGTCTATTCAGGGGTTCTGGAGAGGAGGGTCCGTCGGATAGTCGAACCTCGGATTCAGGAGGAGCAGTGTGGTTTTCGTGCTGGTCGTGGAACACTGGACCAGCTCTACACCCTCAGCAGGGTCCTGGAGGGCGCGTGGGAGTTTGCCCAACCAGTTTACATGTGCTTTGTGGACTTGGAAAAGGCATTTGACCGCGTCCCTCGGGGGGTTCTGTGGGGGGTACTCCGGGAGTATGGGGTACCAGGCCCATTGATATGGGCTGTTAGGTCCCTGTACGACCGGTGTCAGAGCTTGGTCCGCATTGCCGGCAGTAAGTCAGGCTCGTTTCCAGTGAGAGTTGGACTCCGCCAAGGTTGCCCTTTGTCACCGATTCTGTTCATAACTTTTATGGACAGAATTTCTAGGCGCAGCCAAGGTGTTGAGAGGATCCGTTTTGGTGGCCTTAGAATCGCTTCTCTGTTTTTTGCAGATGATGTGGTCCTATTGGCTTCATCAGATCGTGATCTACAGCTTTCACTGGAGCGGTTTGCAGCCGAGTGTGATACGGCCGGGATGAGGATCAGTTCCTCCAAATCCGAGGCCATGGTCTTGAGCCGGAAAAGGGTAGCATGCCCTCTCCGGGTCGGGGAGGAGGTCCTGCCCCAAGTGGAGGAGTTTAAGTATCTCGGGGTCTTGTTCACAAATGAGGGAAAACTGGAGCGTGAGATCGATAGGCGGATAGGTGCAGCATCCGCAGTGAAGCGGGCGCTGTACCGGTCTGTCGTGGTGAAGAGAGAGCTGAGTCGAAAGGCAAAGCTCTCAATTTACCGATCGATCTACGTTCCCACCCTCATCTATGGTCATGAGCTTTGGGTTGTGACCGAAAGAACGAGATCTCGGATACAAGCGGCTGAAATGAGTTTTCTCCGCAGGGTGTCTGGACTCTCCCTTAGAGATAGGGTGAGAAGCTCAGTCATCCGGGAGGGACTCGGAGTAGAGCCGCTGCTTCTCCACATCGAGAGGAGCCAGTTGAGGTGGCTCGGGCATCTGGTTAGGATGCCTCCTGGACGCCTCCCTGGTGAGGTGTTCCGGGCATGTCCCACCGGGAGGAGACCCAGAGGAAGACCCAGGACACGCTGGAGGGACTATGTTTCTCGGCTGGCCTGGGAACGCCTTGGGATTCCCCCAGAGGAGCTGCTCCAAGTGGCTGGGGAGAGGGAAGTCTGGGCCTCCCTACTTAGGCTGCTACCCCCACGACCCAACCACGGATAAGCGGACAAAAATGGATGGATGGATGGATGGATGGATCATGTCCTGTTAGGACAAGCTGTGAAGGGATCTTTTTTTTAAATGCCACTATCCCTCTCCTCATTGCGTTGTCCCTTTTTCTATCTAAAAAAAATGCATTCTGAAAAGAATAAGAAGGCCGCGCTTACCAGCAGCTTCATGCTGTCAATCTTTCAGACGACTGTACGAACATATTCTCTTTGTATCTCGGTGCAATGATATTAAAGCTTATTCTGTTTCTGACCCATCCATCCATCCATTCATCCATCCATCCATCCATCCATCCATTAAATTGCTGCATATTTTGAATGAGAAAATTACAGAAATCAGGAAGTAATACTATTGTGCATACTTAAAAAAAAAAAAAAAAACTAAAAGTACCAATGGTAGTTTAATAGGTCAATATATACTTTGTCCAATGTAATAAAAGTTAATGAAAGTATTGTTATTATTTTTTTACTGGCATACTGAAATTATTTGAAATTAAATGATTTATTATTTTTACTGGCCAATGGAATTATTTGACACATTGTGAGGAGTGTACATGAAAAAAAAAACAGCATAGTTTATTATACATTTTAGTTATAAATCCAATAAAAAAAGAAAACATTTAATTTTTCAAAACTGCAGCAATTTTTTTTGTTTTGTGGGTTACTAAATGGCTTAAAATATGTTTGAAGAAGCGGTAAGCATTGACGGTCCAAGGTAAGAAAAAAGATGCTGTTAGCATCAAACTGTTAATACAATTTTAATTTAAATCAGTGTGGCAGAATCAGCATTTAAAAAAAATTATTTAAAGACAGTTGTGATAATTTAATTGCAAAATTATAGATTTTGTTATTTTTTCTCTTTGCTCAACTTTGTGAAAAACTGGAATATTCTATTTAAGTTAGGGGAATAAAAAAAATATCTATTATGTATTTAGATAGACAATGCCCTCAGTCCAGTTCAGTCAAGAGCGGTGAATTACTTAAAAATGTATTACAATCACACAACCTGGTTGATATTTGGAGGCTACTAAATCCTAGCGGGAGAGAGTATTCATACTTTTCCGCAGTACATAAGTCCTATTCTAGGATCGATTACTTTTTATTGGACTCTAGATTGCTAGGTGCGGTATCAAGCTGCAAATACCACAACATTCAAATATCAGACCATGCTCCTGTGTCACTGAACCTTAAATTAGGCTTAAAAAAGGGAAAGTGGAACTGGCGTTTAAATAACGCCCTGTTGAAAGATAAGAAATTTTGCTCTTATATTTCAAACGAAATTAAATCATACTTAAGTTTGAATGATAGGGGGGATGTGGATGATTCAACACTCTGGGAAGCAATGAAGGCAGTTATAAGGGGAAATATAATTTCATTTGAGGCAGCAAAAAATAAAGAGTCCAAGAAAAGGTTGGATGAAATAGATAACCTATTGACCAGCTTAGAAGACTCATATAAATTAAAACAGTGTCCGGATATACTGAATAAAATAACAGCTCTGCGTTATGAATACAACTCTATTATGTCCAAAAACGTTTCTAAATTATTAGTTCAAGTCAAGCAAAGATACTTCGAGTTAGGCGATAAACCACATAAACTATTAGCCCGTCAGCTCAAACAATCACAGGCCTCTAGAGCTATACATCGTATTAAGCTTGAAGATGGGACCTTACTCACAGATCCGGATAAAATCAACGACAGTTTTGCAGACTTTTATGCTAATGTTTATCAGACGCAGGGAAAATTAAATGTAGAAAATATGGAAAGATTTTTTTGAAAATCTGAATATACCAAAACTACCAACCTTACAGGAAATTGAATCTATAATCTTGACCCTTCCCAACAACAAAGTGCCTGGTCCTGACGGCTTTAGTGTCGAATTCTTCAAAGCTTTCAGTTCCAACTTATCGCCTATACTTCTACGTATGCTAAACCACTCCAAGCAAGTGTCTAGTCTGCCTCCCACCTTATATAAAGCCAACATCTTGCTTATACCTAAACCTGGTCGGGATCCAGAGATTGTTTCATCCTATCGTCCAATATCATTGTTACCTCTAGAAACGAAAATCCTAGGGAAAATTTTAGCTAATAGACTAAAAAAACACATAGGTTTAATTATCCACCCGGATCAGACTGGCTTTATGCCAGGTAGGCATATGTTTTTTAATCTGCGTCGTCTTTTTAATATATTATATTCAAAACATCCAGATGAGTCCGTTGTTATTTCCCTAGATGCACAACGTGCATTTGACCAAGTAGAATGGCCTTATATGATGTATGTGCTCAAAAAATTTGGTTTTGGACCTTTGTTTACGAAATGGATCGAAATAATTTATTCACACCCAACTGCGTCCGTCATTACTAATCAGAATATTTCTTGTCCATTTGCTATCCATCGTGGTACACGCCAAGGTTGCCCTCTCTCTCCGTTTCTTTTTGCTGTAACTATTGAACCTCTGGCTGCCAGCATAAGGCAAAACCCCTTAATATCCCCTATTGAGATGTTCAATAGTAAACACCATATTTCACTGTATGCTGACGATATACTTTTATATGTCTCCAACCCACGGAAATCGTTATCTTCTCTTTTGACAGTGGTCAACAATTTTGGCCGCTTCTCGGGTTTTTCTATTAACTGGGACAAAAGTGAATTAATGCTGCTCTCTACAGCAGCTGACCCAGTACATTTGAGGTCGACACCATTTAAGATAGCATATGACTCCATTACATATTTGGGTGTGTTGGTAACAAAAAAAACAGAGCAACTCTTACGACTTAACTGACAGAGTAAAATTCTACAACTTAAGCGGAATATTGATTTCTGGAAAACTCTCCCGCTATCCATGGCGGGCAGGATCAACGCCATTAAAATGGTGGTGTTACCGCAATTTCTTCATTTATTTCAGTCGGTGCCAAGTTTTATAGGAACATCCTACTTCAAACAATTAGACTATATTATTATACCATTTATTTGGAGCTATAAAAAGGTCAGAATCTCCAAAATACACTTATGTAAACCAGGAGCGGAGGGTGGATTCTCCCTACCAGATTTCAAGCAATATTACTGGGCTTGCCATTTATCCATCCTAGCCTGGTGGAGGAAGGGCCCACTCTCACCTGATAGGTCCTGTCCAGCCTGGTTATCTTTAGAACGTCTGCATTGTTGTAAGTCATCTCTGACAGCCCTCCTCAATAACCCTGTTAAAGTCAACAAAACACTCTATACTAATAATTTTGTCATTGGCAATACTATCAGAATATGGAAACAGATACAAAAATTTATAAAAGCTCCAGTGGTTTATTTTGACACTCCTATCTGTGAAAATCACTCCTTTGCACCTGGTTTAAGCGACGCCGACTTCCGGATATGGAAAATGAGAGGCGTTGATGTGATAGGTGACCTATATATTAGTGGAACTTTTGCATCTTTTGCACAGTTACGCTCTGAATATAATCTTCCCCCTTCAAGTTTTTTCCGCTATTTGCAGGTTCGGGATTATGTTAGGAAAAATGTAGCAGACTTTGGGAATTTAAAGAAACATAAAATTCTGGAGGACATAATAATAATAATAATAATAATGAATTCCATTTATAATGCACTTTTCATTAATAAAAATCTCAAAGTGCTAACTTAACAGTGCTAAGTGACATAATTAAATTTGAGCGTACCAACCAAGGGGCAGTGTCATATTTTTATAAGATTTTTAATAACAAATCCCTGGACACAACCAAGATAAAAAAAAGAATGGGAGGAAGAGCTAGGACAGCAGCTATCTGACGAAGTATGGGAGGAGTGTTTGAGAAGTATATCCAACTGTTCAGTCAATGCCATAACCTCATACAGTTCAAAACAATACATAGACTTCATTATTCGAGAGAGAAACTAAGCACCTTTTTTACAAGCGTGTCTCCAATTTGTAATTGCTGTCAGGCTGCTACTGGTAACTTGACACACTCCTTCTGGTCATGTGTACAGCTTCACTCATTTTGGACAAAAAAAAAATCATTTTTTTTCGACAGCTTTTGGGAAACAATGGGACCCAGAACCACTTATTGCCATCATTGGGGCCTCCAGTGCTTTGCAACCAGCCACTAAAAATGAGAAAATGGCTGTTCTGTTTGGTACGGTGATTGCAAAAATGTTGATTTTGAGATTTTGAAAAAAGACTGTGTGCCTACATTTGATATGTGGTTGGGGGAACTGGCAAATACTCTACATCTGGAAAGACTGAGATACTGCAATGCAGATAGCATCAGTGTGTTTGAGAAAATATGGGACCCAGTACTAAAATTCCTCCAATGAAAGACTGTTACTGGCGGGCCTGCCTTTGTTTTGCAAGTTTTGTAATTATCATTATTTTTTTTACTCTTTTGCTCTTTTGTCTAGATCAATTTATGATGTATTCATCTTAATGTCCAGACTGTGGAAGTGTTTACTGATGTGCCGAGCTGGTATAGGTGGGGGTGGGGTGAGAATTTGATTTCTTTTGTTAATGTAAAATTGTTTATTTGGAAAATTGAATAAATTCTTTAAAAAAAAATATATATATATATATATGTATTAATTTTTTTAATGGAACTATAATACAGCACAATGGAAATATGGGTCATTTTATTCTCTATAGTCACTTCATCTTTTTCAGGGTCACTGGCAAACTGGAACACATCCTAGTTACCACAGAAAAAAGGCAGACTAACCTGATTTTAATATATAAGTGGAGAACACACAGAGAGACAACACTGATATGTCTGCAGAGTGAAGGACATTTTAAAAGCTCCATGAACAGTAGAATGGATAGTAGCTTGAACAATTTTCCTACAGGAGCAGATCGAGCACCAAGCAGGTGGAATGATTTAATTCACATTAACATAAACTATTTTTGTTAGATTGCTGCTGACTTTATTATACTATTTTGCAGTGCTAAGTGTTGGGTGAAACATTTTAAATTAAACAGACACGACAATGTTTCACTGTCCTCAGAGTACAACAAAATACAGTACAGTCAAGTCCTCTGGATGGTTTATTTTTGTTGAAATGTTTTGTCCTTCATCCAAACGACTTCATCAGTCTGAGGAGCCACCACAAACTCAGTCCCACCGGCAGCACACTCACAAAGTGGACCATCCAGTTTGCTGGTGATAAGATGGTTTCTGGGGCCCATCTTCTCCCCCGTCGACTCCTCTGAGGCAGCCATAGCCAAAGAGGTTCAAAACATCAAAGTTCATGCGCAATAATCCAGGTAGAAAATCCAACTAAGTTGTTAGAAACCAGTTTATCTCATCTTATCTTATCACCATCTTATCACCAGAAACTATCTATTCACCAACAAAATGGTTCGTCCATGTGTGTGCACTGCATGTGGGAATGTTTGTTGTTGCGCCTCGGACTGATAAAGTCCTTTTGGATGAAGGACGAAATGTCTCAACAACAACAAAAAAGAAAGAATAAAAGAAAGAAAGAAACCATCCAGATGACCAGACTGAACTTTCTTGGATTTTCTACCTGTATTATTGAACATGAACTTTGATGTCCTCAGAGTAATTAACTTTTTCTCTTTTTTCTCCAGCATGCTTATTTATTTGAAACGTTTTTACTCCCCCCTCCATTCTCTCATGAACAAATTTTGTTTTTAATCTAAACATGAAGTCCTATTCTTTATGGAGTAATACAGATAAATGTTTGATTTTCAGCCAGAGAAGTTCTGGTTGATTATTATTTTAACTATTACTATTAATATTGTTTTATTTCCTTAGAGCAATTTGACTGACATAATCATTTACTTTCAATCTGACTATAGATAAGCACCAAATATTAAAGACCTAGTCATTTGACTTGTAACACCCGTTCACTGTATCACTGATCACAGCATTGTATCAACTAAACACGAGCCTGCAGTACGACTTGTCTTTTTCTAGTACCTGTGCCAACAGTGCTGTAAACATCTGAACTTAACTCCCTCCCGCTGTCGAACACAGAGTCGCAGGTGATGCTGGGTACTGTGGGAGAAGTTGGACCATTGTCCTTGTCAGTACTCTTCAACTTCCTCCTGTTCTTCACCTGCACAATAAAAGCAAACTTAACTGCAGAGAAAGAAAGTGCCTGCATGGCATTCGAATGACACAGCAGAAGAAAAAAAAAAATCCTTTGCCACAAATCTATTATTTTGTCATGTTATTTGTGCTAAAGTGACATATTTCTTCCAATAGAAAACTACTCTTTACAAAGTGACATTGGAAAATAGTCACTGTTTCTATGGTGGTGCAAACGGTCTCAGGTGTGACACAACAATCTTCGGACACATGAAAAGGTAACGCCGCTCAAAACAACAAAAATTGCATCTTAGCTTTTATGAGTGTTATTTTGACATGCCTACCAACAAAACATATACCAATTATATAGCTCATATGGCACCATGACTCCGATGGGGAATAATAACATCTGTGAGAAACAACCAACACATACTGTACATGTAAATCACTACTCAACAACCTACTGGTCCAAATACAGTTAATGCTATTGTTCTGCTGTGGTTCACTTCAGGACACCAGCATTTGACATTTTGTTCACACATTAATGAGTCAAAGTAGTTGCAAAATGAGGAAAATAAAATTATTGCTGACCTGTGTGTTTAGATAAATGTGTCCTGCGTATGAGAGGGAACAAAAAGTTTGTGGCAAAATTAAAGAAGCCAAATATCAAAAGATTCAAATGAAAGTGTTCTTCACAAAGTGTCCCAGTTTTGTAACCATTACATGAAACTCTAATAATATTGATGGTCCATAAGCTGAAGAACTGTCACAGGATCAGGACAGTTAAAAAACATTTTATGTGGCTGTGCTTCTACATTTGACATGCCTTTGGCACTGAGACTTACCAGTAAACTGTGGCAGCAGCTGACTGGAGAAAACTGACTTTTCATTGAATGCTTGGTGTGATACTCGAATAGAACAAAGAAAACGACAGTAAATTGCATTTGCTTTGTAACTAGAATTTTTTTATCCATTTGAAAACCCCATAAGATTTTAGATATTAAAAAAAATGCTCCCATTGAACACTACGATGGAGCTTTAGGGCCACGGTAAGGGAAAATAAAAAGATTACGAACGAGACTAAAGTCATAGTATTACAAGAATAAAGTCGTACAACAACAATCGTAATATTATGAGAATAAAGTCAAAATAATATGAGAATAAAGTAATATTTTAATGAGAGTAAGTTACAAAAATAAAGTTGTAATATTAAGAGAATAATGTCAAAATAATATGAGAATAAAGTCATATTATTATGAGAATAAAGCACGAAAATAAAGTTGTAAATTACGAGAATAAAGACAAAATAATTTGAGAATAAAGTCATATTATTATGAGAATAAAGTCATATAACAGTAAAGTTGCAATATTAAAAGAATAAAATCAAAATAATACAAGAATAAAGTTATAGTGTAGTATATATTATATTATATATAAAGAGGCTAGCCTGTATAAATAAAGGTTGAATGAATAGTATTATGAGAATAAAGTCATAAAACAGTAAATTTGTAATATCAAAAGAATATAGTCAAAATAATATGAGAATAAAGTCGTAGTATTATAAGAATAAAGTTGTATGACAATAAAGTCATATTGTTGTGAGAATAAAGTCAAAATATACAAGAATAAAGTCATAATATTATGAGAATAAAGTCATAATAATACAAGAATAAAGTCATAGTATTACGAGAATAAAGTCTTACAGCAAAAAAGTCATAAATTACTAGACTAAAGTTATAATATTACGAGAATAAAGTCAAAATAATAGGAGTATAAAGTCAGAATATTAAAAGAAGAAAGCTGTACGACAATAAAGTTGCAATACACTATTATGAGAATAAAGTCGAAATAATACAAGAATAAAGTCATAGTATTACGAGAATAAAGTCGTACAACAGGGAAGTCTTAATATTACAAGAATAAAGTAGAAATAATGTGAGAATAAAGTCGTAGTATTAAGGGAATTCATTAATTCAACCTTTATTTAGGCAGGTTAATCCCTTTGAGCCTCGAGGACTCATTTACAAGAAAGACCTGTTTTCAACAAAGAATGATGACAACAGTGACAACAATAGACAATCATAAAAGATGCATACATATATTTTTTAAACAAGTTAAAATCAGATGTCAAAAAAGTAGCAAAACAGCTAGATAATAAAATCATACATACTCATACAAGAGTAAAGTTACAATATCATGAGAATAAACTCATAGTATTACCAGAATAAAGTCATAATATTATGAGCAGTGGCGGTCCGTCCCATGTGCGAACTGTGCGGCTGCACAGGGCGGCATCCAGCAGGGGGCGGCATAAGAGGAGACCCCGCTCCTCGTTTTTTAATTTTATTTAAATATTTTACAACTTTTGTTTTTAACAACATAACACAGAACACTACCGCACTGCTCCTGGGACGCCCCACCCTTAATTTATTCACATGTCCTCAGTTTAATCACCGTAGCAGCTGCTGGGTGCATTTCCTCAACCCAGGTCGTCCGCCCCACCTCCACTTTTACTTTTGTTTTTGTTATGGAGGTGACACTACGTGCGGTCAGTGGAAAGATGGAAGAGAGGAAGAGTGAAGAGAAAGATTAAAAAGAGAGAGGCTCTGGAAACAGACACAGCTAAATGTGCAAACATTGACAATTTTTTCACTCAAACAGCTGCAGTTTGTTAATGAGAGATCAAACAGGTAAGACATGCTGTTGAATTTTGCTGCAAACCACCGTTCAAGTTAATTATCAAGTCAATGAATTTTGTGGTGTGTAGCATTGTGACATAACATACTGTTAAATCATTTAAATAATATTATATGAGTCTGGATGAAGACCTGGGGCCTCATGTACAAAGACTTGCGTGGATTTCTTACTGAAAAGTGCCGCACGGTCAAATCCAGAAATCTGCGTATGCACAAAAAAATCCAGATGTATCAAACCGTGCGTACACCTGAATCCACGCACATTCCTTTTGTACATCACAATTAACGTGGAACTGAGCGCACGTGAGACACCTCCCCTGACACGCCTTCATTTACATATGTTAAACAGATGCAAATTACTTCCTGCATGTGTGAAGGACATGTTTGTTTGATCCCTGCGCGATCAGAAATGATTTCTAGATTCAGGAAAATAATGAATTTAATATAATATGAGTGAGGAAAAAAATCCTAAGTAAGAATAGTAATAAAATGTGTTTATCACGCAAAGAACGAGTGATTGTGTGTCGGTATTTGTGTGTGCGCGCACCCTGCTTTGGTGCGCAACCGGCTCATCCATTCATTCTGAGTGAAAATATTAACTTTGCGCACGAGTTTATTACCATAATTACTGTAAACACAGAGGAACTTAGATGTTTGGTAGAACATAGATCTTTGTTTATTTAATAGATGATATGAAGAAACGGGTCTGTGCGTCTCAGTGGAGAGTTTTCATGACATGACGTGATGTTGGAGTCTCCAAACGCTGCGCGCGCCGCAGCCTTGTGCGCAGTCTGTCTGTGAAGCTTTTACTCTCCTACAAGTTATATATGGTGTACTTTCACGTGTCATTTTGGAGAAATCTACAATAAACGCAGATTATGAAACACCTCCAGCTGCCGTGTAACACCGGCGAGGGTGCGCGCGCGCTCCAAAGCGCGACCACTCAGCCTTTGGAATCATATAGATGAGACATTCCATTGGACATGAATCGGCTTTGTGTGGACTGGACAGCCCTGATCGGCCTGCCAGCTCCCTCAGGAAAGCTCGGGAACAGTTTGATCGCTGCTTCTGCACGTGCACGTGATGCACGGCTCCTGTGTTGCTCCAGAGCGCAGCAGTGCCAAACTGAAAAATGATTATTTCTGAAAACGGCTGATAAGCCATATCCTAGATCAGAAAATTATATCTGTTTATAAATAAATGCTCTGCGTGTTACACTATTTATTATATCCTCCAGTAAGGCTGAATGAATCCGTTCCTGTTAAATTTATTTTTTGCACAACTTTGCGCGTCCTTTATTTAACTGCGTCATGTGGATGTAATACTTGTTAATCGTGTGTTTGATGGGAATATTAATCATTTTCACATCATGAACAGTTAATAATAATAATAATAATAATAATAATAATAATAATAATAATAATAATAATAATGAATTCAATTTATAACGCACTTTTCATTAATGAAAATCTCAAAGTGCTACAAGGTGCAACAGAATTAAATGTCAATAAAACAAATAATAAACAATTAAAATCAACAACAGTATCAGCTAGATCAAAAGTAGAATCATGAGGAGTAGAGTATGCTCGGTTGAAAAGAAAGGTCTTCAAGCCGCTCTTAAAGTCAACCACAGACTGTGGGGCTTCAGTTTCTCAGAATCACCTGTAAGTGTCGCCAAAGGAACAAAAACCACAGAAACGTGCGTACGCCAGCCATGGGGCTGGCGTGGAAATGTACTTGGATGCGCACATATTCACGTTCAGTTCAGTTTTGATACATACAGGGTTTTGCGTGGATAGTGACGCACGCAAGGTTTTTGTGCGCACGCACGGTTGATACATGAGGCCCCTGCTCTATATGAAAAGTGCCCTGAAATGTTAGATAACCCTTTAATGAAACTGGCCTGAATTGATCATAAGTCTTTGTAAAAAGGGGAGATTTGTGCCGTTATGACAATTTTTTAAACGTGATTTAGTGTCAGGAGTGATGAGGGGATTGTTCCTGTCAGTATGAAGGAACAGGTGAGCTGTTCTAACTGTGTGTGAACAAACAAGCATTAGTTCCAATATAAACACTTTCTAAACGACAGTAGTGACCAGTGATGGGAATAACGGAGTTACAAATAAACGGTGTTACAAACTGAGTTATTTTTTTCATTAACGGGTAATCTAAGTAGTTACTATGTCTATCGTTACAACGCCGTTACCGTTACATTCACTAAATGGGGGTACATTATTTTGTCTTCCGCTCTGGCTCTCCTAAACTGCTTGTTTACTTTTCCCCCTTGGTGAGGGAGGGTGGAGAGAGCAGAGGGGAGGGAGGGGTGAAACAATAAGGATGATGCTGATTGGCTAATGTAGAGTGTCAGGTAGAGGTCAGCCAATCAGAGGATCTGTTGTTCAGTTCACTCTCAAACCACAAGCCGCAGGACCGCAGCTTCAAATCTGAAAAGTTAGCAGAAGTCCTGCAGCAGTGGCGAGTCTGGAGGGAAAGTTGGCGTTTTCAAAGTGGAAATACAGACACTACTTTACTCTCCTTGAGGTAAAAGAAAAGAACGTGCATGTGAAGTGTACATTATGTCCCGGAAGAGCGAAGTGTTTGTCTACGTCCGTCGTAATCTAATCTGATGAAGCTCACAACTGCTCAAGTAATTCAGATTTTCAGTACTGTTTTAAAAGTACTTCATATTGTGAACATGGTTCTTTTGTTTTTAAGAAAATACTTGAAGAACCAGTTGTGTGAGGGTTTGATTTTATTTTACACTACAAAGCACTTATTTTAACTGTTTACTTTTATTTCTAAGAAAACACTTGAACAGTACAGTGTGTACATAGAGCTGAAAACACAATTGTTATATTATTTTGTTAACCTGTATTTTGTAATGAAGAAAAAACTTGAAGTATAGTATGTCAACCAGTCATGTTCTGTTGAGGTGCTGTAAGCATTTCTACTTAAAATTCGTAGATATATCTAAACTTAAACCAACCAAACAAACAATAGTTACTTTCCCTGGTAACTAATTACTTTTATAGGTGAGTAATTCAGTTACTAACTCAGTTACTTTTTGGGAGAAGTAACTAGTAACTATAATTAATTACTTTTTTAAAGTAACGTTCCCAACACTGGTAGTGACATTATATTGTTATCATTAAAAGTAAGATAATAAATACATAAAGCAATGAAAGGGAATAGTATAAAAGTAATATGAAATAAGCCTGCATATTTTACCATTGAAAATATATTAATTGGTTAAGTCAAAATGTGTTTTCCATATCAAATGTGCTAAATCTTTACAGATAATTGTTCTGATGCAGGCTCAATAAATGTAGTCCTCTGGACAGATTCTTCTTTGTATCAAAAATACTTCTTCAGTCTGAGGACCCCCACTGGCAACCTAGCGGAGGGTGGGGGGCATTGGGGTTGCTTGCACAGGGCGCCAAATAGGCTAGGACCAGAGGACAAGACTTAGCTTTTTTTAGATACCGTACGGTAGTTTAGCTGTCTCAAGCATGCACGAGCAGCCAGTGGAAACCGTGCCTTTCTTTAAAATTTAACAAGATAAACACCTTAAAAAATATATTTGTGTGTCTGAGCTGAACTTTTCTTAATAAATGCACTTTGACGGTTAAAACATGGCAAAATGAAGCCGACGAAATAAAGTGGGTTTAAAATTACTACACGCTCACCCGCCCATAATCATGACAGAAACACCTATTTATTTATTTATTTTTATTCAAACCCGTTGAATTCTTCATCCTCTGTGTCGCTGGTGAAGAGTTCTGCCAACTCCTGATTTAACAGGTAGTTCAGACCTCCAGATCAGGAGGCCGTGCTACGACAGAGTGAGTCCGAGCAGAGGAGGCTGTTGTCGGACACATGAGCTGGGGATGCTCGGTTGACTCTCTGGAAGTGTCAGAGCTCCAGAGATGAGGAGGCCGTGCTGCGACAGATTGAGTCCGACCAAATGAGTCTGCTGTCGTACACATGAGCTAGAAACGTTCGGTGGACTCTCTGGAGGTATCAGAGCTCCAGGGATGAGGAGGCCGGTTCAGGACGGACCGAGTCCAAGCAGAGACGTCTTCTGTTGGACACAGCAGACTCATGAGTGGCCGAAAGTGGTACTGCACCCCTAGCGGCCGAAAGTGGTACTGCTCAATTTGTTTTCGTCAGAATGAATGGAAACGGTCATATCTCAGTCAAAAATTGGTCTAAAAATATGGGGGGAAATCCATAAATGTCGCTTCACCTTATAAGTTGCAGGGCATGCTAATTAGGCAAAAAACGGTGACTTATATGTCGAAAAATACGGTACTGTTTTTTCCTTACAATTTACATATTTGTTGGATATAACTGGGACTCTGTGTACACATTTTTGTTCCACCAAATGTACCACATGTTGTGCAAATCACAAATAAAGAAATGTTGACTTTGAACATTCTTCCTTCTCCAATTTCCATGGTTTGGTATTTTCCTCTGACTTTTTTCTTCTTTTCTGCATCTCAATAGTCATGCAAACCACCATGCTCTCTCCTGCCACAACAGTTCCCAATCTCCTTCAGTTTATACCTCTTCTACACAGATTGTACCGTATTTTTCCGCCCTATAAGTCGCACCGGCCTATAAAGGCCCCAATATACCTGTTTATTTTGCCTCACGCCGCTCGGCGCCTTGGGAGCGCTGTGGGAGCGCCGTGGCAAAAGCCTTTGATCACGGGCGTGAACGCGCCAAGGTCAAATTTTACTACGCCTACGCGCGCGTTTATAAACTGCCTCGCGTGTCAGCAAATGACCAATCAGCAACCTCAATTTGTCCTGCTCCGCCCGGCTGCAGCTGCTGGAGCCTGCACTCAGAGAGCTGCGCTTGCACAGAACTATATATGAACTGCCTGCGCGTTGCACACGCCAGTCCAGCGGCGTGAGGCAAAAGAAACAGGTATACTGGGGCCATAAGTCACACCAGTCCAATTATGTCCAATAAAGTAGAAAAATCCATATATAAGTCGCACCGGCCTATAAGTCGCACCTCACGGCACAAAACGAGCACGCGCAGCAACAACAGACCTGCAGTGCAGCAAACAGACACATAAAAAATATATTTTGGTTAGCTGACAGTAAAAGTGTGTCTCAGTTTAACTTTTCTTGATAAATGCACTTTGATACGGTGGCCCTGAGGTGCAAAACACATTAACAAATAAGGCTAAACACTTTAACAAATAGTTCTGAAACACTTTAACAAATTCTGAAACACTTTAACATTTTCTGAAACAAATTAACATTTTCTGAAACACTTTAACAAATTCTGAAACACTTTAACATTTTCTGAAACAAATTAACATTTTCTGAAACAAATTAACATTTTCTGAAACACTTTAACATTTTCTGAAACAAATTAACATTTTCTGAAACAAATTAACATTTTCTGAAACACTTTAACATTTTCTGAAACAAATTAACATTTTCTGAAACAAATTAACATTTTCTGAAACACTTTAACATTTTCTGAAACAAATTAACATTTTCTGAAACAAATTAACATTTTCTGAAACACTTTAACATTTTCTGAAACAAATTAACATTTTCTGAAACACTTTAACATTTTCTGAAACACTTTAACATTTTCTGAAACAAATTAACATTTTCTGAAACACTTTAACATTTTCTGAAACACTTTAACATTTTCTGAAACAAATTAACATTTTCTGAAACAAATTAACATTTTCTGAAACACTTTAACATTTTCTGAAACAAATTAACATTTTCTGAAACACTTTAACATTTTCTGAAACACTTTAACATTTTCTGAAACAAATTAACATTTTCTGAAACACTTTAACATTTTCTGAAACAAATTAACATTTTCCTGAAACACTTTAGCAAACGAGAGAATCACACGGAAAGGGAATGTCCTAACGAGGCTGACCCGGAAGTGACGACCCGGAAGTGATGACCCGGAAGTGATGACATTTCGACCCGAGATGGACAACACGCGAAAACAAACTAAAGAAAAGCGATCTTTACATGCATCCTTCACATTTAAAAGGTAAGTTATGCTGAGGGCAAAACATAAATATATGAAACATGTTTATCGTCATGATCGCGTTTTTTTCCGACCGAACATATATTCATGTAATGGCAGCGTTACTTTCTACCACAGTGTGCTCCTTTGTCTGGCGTTGGCCAGTAATAAAACCATTATGGTTTTATGTGTGGTTTATGTGTCTGTGTTTTACAATAAAACTGTGGTGATTTCTTAAAAAGTAAGTGTTGCAACGCTGCCTAAAAAACACTAACTTTTAAGGATCAGGATTACTTTATGTTTTATTCACATATATTGTGAATATTGTGACGTGTGCTGCTGACCACTTGACCAGGTCACCCTTGTAAAAGAGATCTCGATCTCAACGGGCTCTACCTGGTTAAATAAAGGTGATTGATTGATTGATTGATCACAGATTATGCTCAGTGTTTTTTATTAGAGTGAGGATAAAGTCAGCATTTTTTTCACAATCATAGATTCTGTTTCAATTTTTGCCAAAATGTAATAATAATTAAAATAATAATATCAGAGAGAGTACACTGTGTTGAAACACTGATATCTGATTGCAGTACAAGTAAATAAAAACGGATAAATCATTATATTTTATGTCCTTCCTGTCTTTAGCTGCATTTGAGCACCTTTTGATGTTTAGAGCTAAATGAACAGAATGGAAAATATATTTGTTTCCTTGATGCAGGTCAATCTGCTAGTTTCCTTAAATAGAAACTTTTTGAACTATCAGTACGTTGAATAATCAGTTGAGCTCTTATGCAAAATATATTTAAAAGGTTTTCAGATTTTTTTTAACGCATGATCTACCCTTTTTTGCTCCATACTAGGCCAAAATGCAGAAGAAGACCATCTTTTATCCAGGAAAACAAAGAGTTGTTTTCCGCAAGGGACCCCTTGGATTTCTTCGTCAGGACCCCTCTCCTGAGGCCAAAATGATAAAAAATTATCCTAGTGTGCAGAACAAATCTGAGCCATAGAGAGAGGACATTGTGCGGCGAAATGTTTGTCTGCAGTTCATCAAAGAGGAGGGGATGTCACAGATGATTCAGAAGTGCTGGGAGACTAGAAGCTGCAGCAGCACCTGCTCAAGAGACAGAAATCATCATCCAGTCATACAACCACACCATCCAGTGTGCCACAGAAACATCTGGGTGAGCAACTAAGAATGTTGTATTAACAATTTTAAGATGAAAGGACAAAAATTGCCTTAAAAACTGAATATTCCTCCCAAACTGATCCTTGATTTTTTTACAATATAATTTTTTGATTTCTCATAGTGATGGAGGA
>JBBPBX010058035.1:0-17170 GCA_038048925.1 Garcialebias charrua
GCGGTGCTCGGACGTGCAAGAGCTAACATGCTAAAGACGCAGACCGGCTTGACCCAGCTCAAAGTAAGAAATTGTATTTTTTTATTTAATTGTCTAATATGCTTAATGTGTTCAATGTGTTTTTTGATAATTATGTAGCTGTGTTAGGATAGGTAACTTGATAACTGTTCATTACCGTACATGTACGTGTATCAGCGGTGGCTCGGGTGGTCCCCGACTTACGTCAAAATCAGGTTACGAACGGCCCGTAGGTCCGGAACTCGTTCGTAAGTTGCGGACTCCCAGTACAGCCAATATCGTAAAAGTCATCTATCTAAGGAAGCCAGCAGATTACAGTATGTTGAATCTTCTCTTCATCACAGTCTCCCACCCTGAGCAAGCACAATGCTTTTTTGACCTGCTCTAACATGTAAAAATACCAGCACAGCAATCTTGTTGATGTTATTAATAGCTTTTCAGGCAATTTGACTCGGCGGTCAACAAAGCTTTGTACAGGAGTCTGTGCGTGAACTGGACGGAACCAGAACCCCCACAGACCACGGGCTGACAAGACCTCACCTGAGCTTCTAACAGCGTGTTAAAGAGTTGAACAATAACAATCTCTCAGCTTCAAATGATAAAAACATGCAGAATCTGCCTGTCTTGAACACTTCCAGCCAAAATTATTATCCTCAGAGTTTAAAACTTGGATCCTAATATGCAAACATGACGTTACAGTTCATGAGAGACCACAGATTTATCATTAAACTTTCAGAAACTGGGACGGGCCACCAGATGAAGTAAACATGGTTTACTTCAATGGTCGGGGTCACCAGATGAAGGAAACATGAGGGAGACCACCATATTGTGTCTTTAAACACATACAGTGCCACCCAGATGTAAAGGATTTTATCAGGGGTCAGTATTAAGCTGACCTCTTTATCCTTAATTAATTACTTATTCAGATTGAATAGTAATTTCACGGATTCTTTTCTTTTTCAGTTTACCCAATATTTCTGTGATCTTTATGATGGATAAATAAATAAAGCCATTAAGTGACAGAGACGTTAACTTAGTTTGGTATGTCAAAGACACTACCATTTATTTAAAATAAATCAACTAAATTAACACCATTACACTTGATTGACATGATTTCACTTTCTTGCAATTTAACACGTCAGCACATTTAAATTGTAACACAACAGACATAAATATAGGATGTTAACATACTTAAGCCCGAGATACACTGACGCAGACTCCGTATACGCGCGTATACGGACGTATACGCGCGTATACGGAGCCGCTGCTACACTCGGCTTTCGTTCTCGCGTAGATTCTCGTGTTTTCGCTCCAAATTCCGACGTCATTTCCTCCGTATCGTCACTTCCAATCGTCACTTCCGCTAGTTTTTCGCTCCAAATTCTAACGTCATTTCCTCCGTATCGTCACTTCCGCTAGTATTTCAGCGCGAAAAAAATGGCGTCAAGAAGAAGAAGAGAGGAAGAGATTGTTTGCCTGTTATTGTTATTAAAAAAACGTAACAGAAGAAGAAGAAGGTGGTACGTGAGGCCATTAAACGAGACCAGGGATGAAGAAGGCGAGTTTAATACTCTGGTTATGGACATGCAAAGGATGGACAGCGAGAAGCATTTCCAGTATTTCAGAATGAATTCCAGCAAGTTCAATGAGCTAGTTGGGCGGTTAGCACCATTTCTTCTCCATCATGGCAGCCACCGCTCTCCTGTCCTCGCTGCACAGAGAGTGGCTGTCACGCTGCGCATCTTGGCGACTGGTTCCTCTGAACAGAGTGTCGCTGCCAGCTACCGCCTGGGCACATCAACTGTGTCCAGAATAATGTCGGAGGTGAGTCATGGAGTAAACAAAATGATGCTGTGATCTGTATACTGTAGATGTGTATTGTCCAAGTCAGCTGCAGATGAACTACAGTAGTTGTTTATGGAGATATAAATGTATATAAATATTCATTATATACAGTATATATATATATCTAAATCTGTGTATAAATACATATATACTGAATATGTGTCTTTATATAAGAATATATATATATGTTTATGAAAAAAAATATGTACGAATATATATTTATATATACTTATATTTGTACTTCAGGTATGTAAAGCCATTTGGACAGCTCTTCAGCCGGACTTCGTAGCCTTCCCCTCTGGTCTTCAGTGGACAGTGATTGCACGTGATTTCTGGCGAATCTGGGATTTTCCTAACCTTTTAGGTTGGTTAGTTTGTGTACTTTTGTTGATTTATGTCCTTATTAATACTATAAATACCTCAAAACAATGAAATTATTGTTTGTTATCAGGAGCAGTGGATGGTAAACATGTCAGGATTCGTTGCCCTCCGTCATCTGGGAGTGACTACTTTAATTACAAAGGGACCCACTCTCTCGTCCTCCTGGCTGCGTGTGACGCACATTACCGCTTCACGATGGTGGATGTGGGAGCATATGGACGTCAGAGTGATGGCGGCGTCTTCCAGGAGAGTGTGTTTGGGCAACAGCTGATGAACAGTACCCTGGCTCTTCCACCACCTGCTGTACTACCTGGGACCACTGTGGAGAGTCCGCATGTGTTTGTGGGGGATGCAGCGTTTCCACTCCATCAAAATCTTATGCGTCCATATCCTGGTAAGCTTATTAATAAATGATGTGGTTGTTTTGGTGGGATACAGCTGCGCATTTAGAGAGAGAAGAAGGTCTGCAGTAATCTTTGGGAACGAGTAATATTACGACTTCTATTATAATTGCTGTTATGACTAAAAATCGATGGTGAAACGTGCTCTGCGACAACTTCATTTTGAACAGGTGAAAAATAAATAAACCGAAATGCATTTATTAATAATTTTGATATTCTTTCATGCACAGGCTCAAATCTGGAGGAAGCGCAACAGGTGTACAACTACCGCCACTGCAGGGCTCGGAGAACAATCGAGAACGCTTTTGGCATCTTGTCATCCAGATGGAGGGTGTTCGGCCGCGCCATGGAATATAATCCAGCCAAAAGTGTCCATGTGGTGAAAGCATGTGTTGCTTTACACAACTGGCTGGCCTACAATGACGATTCCAGGCAGTACATACCCACAAATTACGTTGACACTGACACGCCATCAGGAGACATCGTACCAGGTAATCATGCACAAAGTCACATACCGGAACATTTATTTTCTTCCGTAGCTCATCTGAAGAGCAGAATACAACCCACCCACTCTAATGATTTCTTTACTTGTTTCTCATCCGTATAGGAGAATGGAGGCAGGTTGCAGGAAACGATCTGGAGACTCCATTAAGAAGAACTGCCGCCACAAGGAGTGCTGGAAGAACTGCCTATGCAGTGAGGAACAACCTGCGTGACTTCTTCTCATCACCAGATGGTTCAGTGCCCTGGCAACAGGCCACAATAACAAGAGGAAGGCTGAATGTGTGATTGCCTATCAATAAATTGATAACAACATTCATCTGTTCGTCATTTTGTTTGAAGAATAATAAGCTTTTGTATCAAAGTAAATAACTTTTAGATGTAAAAAAAAAGATACATATGGGGAAGTTTTTTTATCTACAGCTTAATTGCAGTAATACAGTCCTGAGTTTTTTGCATAGTGGTATATCAGTGAAAAAAGTATATCTATAAAATAAAGTGAAAGCACTGGCATTGACATTTTAACAGTCTTTAATAACACTTTAAACAAAACTTCTAAAAAACAACAGTTCTATAAAATCAAAATCTTTGAAATACAACTCCTGTAAATTGAACACTTGAAAAAAAACTACACTACTACAAATTGAACTATAAAATGAATACTTCTCAAATACAACACTTCTATAAAACGAACATTTAAAAAAAAAACACCAATTCTATAAAATGAACATTTACTACTTTCAAATGAACACTTGTAAAAAAAACTACACTGCTACAAAATGCACACTTCTAAAATACAACTTCTAAATAATAACTTCCAATAAAAAATTACACTGGCTGCAGATTCAGGGTGTACGTCGGCTCTAATAAAAAATTACAGTGGCTGAAGATGCAGGGTGTACGTCGGCTCATTTGTTAATTCTTGCTCGTTTGTTAATTGTTGCTGATTTACATATCGTTGCCTGAAGTTAAAAAGCAATTCGTGAATGCGAAATCGAACTTCTGGTCTGTCTGCTTCTGGTATGGCTCTGATCTGGTGAGCAATTATCACCCCGAAATGTGTGTCTTCGTCTTCGGCTTCCTTTTCCCGATCAATTGCTTCGAGCCGGTTCGCCAATGCAGCGGTCTCTGTGTCCGCTGTAGCAGCCCATCCCCTCTTCCTTCCCTGCTTCGCTGGTGGTGTGCTGGTGCGAGGTGCAGCTGACCGTCTGGGGGCAGGTGACTGTCTTGGGGCAGGTGGCTGTCTTGGGGCAGGTGGCTGTCTTGGGAAAGGGGACTGTCTTGGGGCAGGTGGTTCATCAGGAAAGTCAGGGGCAGGTGGGGCAGTAAACTCAGTAAACTCACTGGAGCATGCAGGTTCAGTTGGAGCCAGTCTGTTATTGCTGGAGGAACTTGAAGTGGAGGGGAGCTCAGATGAAAACTGTGATGAGCTGTTTTGGTTGGAGCGGTTGTTCATGGTGCTGACAGGAGAAGGAACGTCACAGGCTGGAGAAGGAACACCACTGGAGCCATAGCTGATGTCCTATCATGTACACAATGCAGAGCGATTGAATGTTGATGAAAAAAAATCTTTATTCCAACTTATTTAAGAAGTGTATGATTAATAATTCAATTGTATTTTTTTTAATGAAGTGTGACGATTTTTGGATAATTAATTACATTATTAATTAGCTTATAAATAGAAAATACTTACTGCAGGCACATTGGTCTCTGTGTCTTTGGTTTTGATGAAGTTGTCCAGCCAGGACAGTATCGTTAAGATCGGTGGGTCACCTGGACCGGCCCCATCGCCACTTCTGCCCTTCTTGTTTTTCTTTGCCCGCACAAATCTGTCCCTCATGTATTTCCACCTCTGTTTGCAAAAGACGACGTCCCTTCCCACGGTCGCAGCCACTTCGTCCCATGCATTCCTGGTCATTTGTTGATCTTTGTACTCTCGTAAGGAGGTATCATACAAATTCCTGTGTCTCCTCACCTCTTCACAGACCATCTCATCCATTTTACTTTCATGCGGGAACTGGAGTGTGTCTCACCAACAACAGTCCGATGTGAACACATTTCCAGCCACAACGTTCTGTACCGTTTATTGGTGACACCGTGCATCGCGTATCGCGCACGCGGATCGCGTATGCGTAGTAAAAAAATACCTTTGCGCGTACTTGCCCTGAGGGGCTACGCGGGGCTACGCTGCGTACGGGGCGTACGTACGCTGCGTATTGGCGTATCGTGAATACGCGCGAGTGTATCTCGGGCTTAAGTCTGAGGCTCTATGACTTAAATAGTTTCCAGCTTAGAATTGAGGGGAAAGGAAATAGGAGGAGAGATGGTTTAAAGGAAATTGTCTTGAGCATGTTACCAGAAGTGACACTTCCCATCAGATTTCTGCTGAAATCCAGGTACGTTTGTAAACAGCTCTTTACCTTTGACGACGAGTCTGATAAAGAGATGACACCAGCCTTTCAGGCGTACAGAATCGTTGCAGGTCCAGCACGTCCGAGCCGGTTCTGGTTTACGTTTCAACGTCTCCTGGGATCCGCGTCGATCATCAGAAAATATGTCAGCTACTGGTTGACTTCAAGATAACTTATTCCATAAAGGAATTTAATTCAAAGTTCTGAGCTTGTACGCTCGGTTCAAGTGGACTCATAACAAACATGTTATCAGCCTTTAACTGGATGACGTGTCCTTAGCGTGTGACTAAACGTCCATCCAGCTCTTTGGGAAAGTTCACATCTCTTGAAGTTCCCAGCAGACTCTGAACAATTCAGCTTAGCTTAGAACCTTAAGATAGAACTCTGAAACTTGTCTCTTTCCGATTGGTTCAGAAGAAACAGTCGAGGAGTTCACTTGCCGTTATCACGACCCAAGGTTACAGCCAGCAGCAGAGAGAAATGTTTAGGAAAAAGACAGACGCATAGACTCCAAGAGGTAAAATACTTGGATTAGCGTCTTAACACTTTTAAAACAAATCTGAAAAGCACAGTTTGACATAAAATTCAACTCTGACACCATTATATGGTCAAGTAACACAGTAATACTCCATATTAAAAGAATAACACAGCATAACATATATCATGAAAATGACAAAAGTTATTCTTTTGATCACATCAGAATAAAATCAAAGATAGAAATAGTCTCTTTTGGTGACTATGTTCTCAGATTACAACTAATGGAATAATTTGTAGTAAATGTCTTGCTTTACTGAGAGGTCAGTAAAGGTCATCTCTGGAACAGTTCAAAAATACACAGGTGTATCAGAGTGGACACGGTCATGCCCACTACAATACAAACCTCAGCTGACTTCTGGTGTTCTTTTATACACCAGCCTCTACTTGATCAACAAGCCAAACCTTGTATCAAGCCTCCACACTTGCTTCCACAAGTGTCCACTTGTTCCTAGCAAGCCTCCACACTGTGTAGGTCTCAGCCCAACATATTTAAAAGGCAGAGAATTAACAGGTGTTCCAGCAGAGCCAACCAAGCCTGATTAGGCTGAGTTTAAAAAAAGTGTTGCAGTAGGTTGCTGCTGTTTGTTTAGCAGACTGCAGCCAACCCAAACAAAACAATGATGTTTTTAAAAACGGTCTCACCTCTAGTGTACATAACACACGTACATGTACGGTAATGTACAGTTACCAAGTTACCAAGCACTTCGCCTATCCTAACACAGTACCCTACATAATTATCAAAAAACACAGTACATTTGGAACAATACAGTAATAAATACAGTAGTTAATTTCTTACTTTGAGCTGGTCAAGCCTGTCTCCGTCTTTTTGCATGTTAGCTCGTTGCATGTCCGAGCTCCGCAGCTTTGTGTTGCTCCACGCGGTCCAAACTGTTTACAGGAAGGACTGTTAGCATGTTAACTCCATACATTTGGAGCCATCATGAAGGGAAAAAGAGTTAATAACTTACTGGGAGCCGTTTCTTCGCGATGTCCGTCCAACAAGCTACGTCGCGTTAGCGTTAGCATGTTAGGCCGCACCGCGTTAGCATTGTAGTCCCTCCAAAAGGCTGCTGTAGCTGTTTCTCCGCGTTTTAGCATGTTAGCTCGGTGTCCATCCAACATCTTAGGCTGCCAGGCGGACATCGAGGCGAGCTCCCGGCCGCAGCTGGCCTCTCCACCGCTCGTCGGCTCTGTGTCCCCGGTGACACAATCCACCCCACCCGCCCATCCTACAGCAAGGCTTATTAGAATGTTAGCTTGTTGCTCCTCTGGCCCAGCTTGCTGTCTGTTGCTTCACGCGGTCCACAGCGTCGTTTTCCTTCGTCCATCCGTCCCTCCGCAAAACCGCCGTTCTGCTCCCAGCTCATGTATCCGAGCGCAGGAACCTCTGACCGGACACGGTCCGTCCGAAGCCGGCTGTCAAAGCTGGAGCTAACTGGCTAAACTGGCGGGTGAAGTAAACATGAGGGTAACCACCATATTGTGTCTTTAAACACGTACGGTGCCACCCAGATGTAAAGGATATATAGGAGGTCAATATTAATACTGACCTCTTTACCTTAATTAATTTACTTATTCAGATTGAATAGTAATTTCACGGATTCTTTTCTTTTTCCGTTTACCCAATATTTCTGTGATCTTTATGATGGATAAGTAAAACAGAAGCCATAGAGTGACAATGGAAACGTTAACTTAGTTTGGTATGCCAAAGACACTACCATTTATTTAAAATAAATCAACTAAAATTAACACCATTACACTTTGATTGATAGATTTCACTTTCTTGCAATTTAATACGTCAGCACATTTAAATTGTAACAACAGACATAAATACAGGATGTCATTATACTTAGTCTGTGGCTCAGTCTTAGCTTAAAAATAGTTACCAGCTTAGAAATGGAGATGGGAGATTTAAGAGGGAGAGGTTAAGAGAGGAAGTTATTTATCTTGAGTGTAACCAGAAATGACACTTTCCATCCGACTTCTGCTAAATTCCAGGTACGTTTGTAAAAAGCTCTTTACCTTTTGACGACAGCCCGGTAAGAGAAGACCTTGTAGCTTTTCAGATGCACGGGTTCCTTGCGGGGACCAGTACATCTGAGCAGGTTATTCGTTTACCTTCCAACGTCTCCTGGTTTTGCGTTGGTCATCAGAAAATGCGTCAGCTCCTGGCCTCTGGCTCAAGATAACTTATTCCAGGAAGGAATAAACAAAGTTTGAGCTTACGCTCAGTTCGAAGGGGACTCATAACAACATGTTATTAGTCCTTAACTGAATGACGTGTCCTTAGCGTGTGACTGATGTTCATCCAGCTCTTTGGGACGACCTCAATGTCTTGAAGTTCCCAGCAAAAACTCAACGTTCCAGCAAAAGCTTAGAACCTTAGTAGAAGATCTGAGATGAGAGAGACTTGTCTCTTCCCCATTGGTCCAAAAAGAACTAGTCGAGCAGCCCACTTGTTATCACGATTCAAGGTGAAATTCAGAGCAGAGAGAAATTGTTTAGGAAAAGTGTCTCAGTGAAGAGACTTTCAGACGCTAGTGAGAGTTTTAGCTGAAACTCAACAAAAACAACTTCTGAGAAAGGTAGTTTGACATATTATCTGAACTTTGACACATTTCATTTGTAGAAATGACACAGCATATACATATGTGATCATAAGACATATTGTAAATTACAACACTGTTCATGAATAAACACAGGTGATGCTCTGATTATATTTTGTATTAGAACAAAATCAAAGATAGAAATAGTCTCTTTTGAGTGAATCTGTCCTTTGATTCAAGCTAATAAAATAAATTGTGTTAAGTGTCAGATTACTGAAAGGTCAGTAAAGGTCATCTCTGGAACAGTTCAAAAATACACAGGTGTATCAGAGCGGACACGGTCATGCCCACTACACGGGCACTGCCGAAAACTGACTGCCGAAAACTGGCGGAAACTGTTGGAAACTGCTGGAAACTTCTTAAATCGGTTTAAAAAAATTTAAATAATACTTTATTTATAAAGCCCTTTAAAACAACCACAGCTGCAACAAAGTGCTGTACACATGAAATCAAAAAATTTAAACACATTAAAAAAAATCTGTATTTTTCTTAATATGATGCGTTCGTAAAGTCGGATTGCCGTAAATCGAGACCGCCGTAAATCGAGGACTACCTGTAATTACAAGTACAAACTGGTAGAACAAGTGAAGACAGCAGCAGAGTGAGAAAATGTGGTCAATTTGTCCTCCAGTAGTTATGCCCCTTTTCCACCGGTCAGCTCGGGTCGGTTATTGCGTAATACAGTATGTGCGTTGCAGACACCCACTTTATGCCATTTCCACCGGATATTCCGAGTTGCCCCGCACCAGATTTCTGGTCTCGTTTCAGAGGAGTGACGACTCGCGCTGATGCGAGGAGGAATGTGAAGAATGTGTGTGTACTGGAGCTGCAGCGAGGGAGCGAACACGGAAGTACTGTAAATGATTAACACGGTAAAAACAATTATTTGTTTTTAAAATTATAGCAAAGATGGGTCTTCAGCTGAACGTGTCCTTAATAAATTCACGTAGTGCTCAAAACTGCAGGATTTAAAAAACTAGGATTGCCCCGTGCACGCGCGTGCACGCGGCTGTATTTCCTTAAAATGTAGCTAAATAAACAGATATAAAAATATATTTCATAGCTGACTGTTTAGCACGAGGGTTCCTGAGCTTAACAGTTCCTTAATAATGTCACGTAGTGGTCAAATCTGCTGCATTTAAATTGTTTTGTTTTGACTTCTTCCAAACCTCAGAAAATAAATTATAAAAAATCGAATTTTATTTAAAATAACTCCAACAGGTTACTGTTTGTACATGAACATCTTGTGATTACATTCTGTTAGTAAAAAAAAAAAAGCTGCACAGAAGGGGTACAAAAAAGCTGTGGAAACAGAACTAGATGTGACCCAACCCGAATTGAGCCAATCTGAGCTGATCTGATCCGACCCAAGCCGAGCGGTGGAAAAGGGGCATAAGTCTATAGCAGCATAAGGGGTAGCTCAGAAAACCCAAGCTGACCCTAACTATGGGATTTATCCAAAAGGAAAGACTTAAGCCTAATCTTAAAAGTAGACAAGGCCCCACGGACAGAAACTGGTAACTGAAAGCTCTGCCTCCCATTCTAAAGTGCTCTGTTAGGAACATATGGAACAATAAGACCTGTGCTATAAGATGGAGCTAGGTTGTTGAGGGCTTTGTAGGTTAGAAGTACGATTTTGAATTTTATTCTGAATTTAACTGGGAACCAATGGAGAGAAGTAAAAACTGGAGAGATATGATCTTTTCTAAACTCTCATTAAAACTCTGGCAGCAGCATTTTGGATCAGCTGAAGACTTTAAAGAAGTTTGTGGACACCCAGATAGTAAACCATTGCAATAATCCTGCTTAGATGTGATAAATGCATGAACCAGTTTTTTTGCATCATTTTTAGACAAGATGTTTCTAATTGTAGTGATATTACGCAGGTGGAAGAAGGCAGTTCTAGTAATGTTTTTAATGTGGGGGATAAAAGATATGTCCTGATCAAAAATAACACCAAGAATGAGGAAAGAGTGAGGAGCCTGCATAAGTTCAGCTCCTACCAAAGTGGGACAGAGGGCCTTCAAATGTTTCCCATCATCGGTTCTCATGGAGATGAATCTGTGAGCACGGTTGTTTGGATTTCATTGTCAATCTACTTTTACTATTAAAGCTTAACTTAAAGATAACTTAAAGTATATGACATTAGAACTGGAGGCCAGATTAATGTCGTCCAGAGAAAGTGAAAACCTGCAAAAATTATTCCCAAGATGCTCAGGTCCAAAAACTAAAACATCAGTCTTGTCTGAGTTTAAAAGCAGAAAATGAAGGGTCATACATGTTTTTATGCCTTTAAGACATGTTTGTAGTGTGTGAGTAGCTGATAGGATTAATCTGGTTTCATGGACAACTATAACTGTGTATCATCAGCACCATTGACCACATCATCTTGATACTGAACACTTCACACTGGATTCTTTTTATTTTCAGGATCCACTTTAACACTTGAAGGATGTGCCCCTGAACAGATGACCTGTTTGTTGTGTGACGACGCTGTCAGGTGACTGAGCTGCTGCAGGGATGGCTCCGTTGAGTGGAGTACAGCACTGAGAACACCTGAGTTGCTGGTTCAGCCCAGTAGAGAGAGGTGCTGCATTGCCCAAAGGCAGAGAGAGGGGGGTTTCATTAGGCCTGCCCCCCTCTCCTTGCTTGTCCTCCTTGGTTTGTAGTTTGTCTTAGTTGTGCTGGTTTGTTGTCTTGTTTTAGTTGGTCTGGTTTGGTTGATTTACCGGTAACCCCTTTTTTGACAGGTTTGGTCTTCTCCATTTTTCCAGCAATTTTTTTATAAAAATAAACATTTATAAATAATGTCCTGGTGTCCTTTCCCCTCTTTTTGTCACAACACCAGAGCCAGGTTGTGACACATCAGACTCGAGTCAGAGCGCCGAGGTCAATACCTCAGCCCTGTCTGTCTCTTTCAGTTCTTCCAAAATAAAACAAAGAGGTGATAGCTTTTTCACCCCCCCCCTCCCACACACACACACACGCACACACACACACACACGCACACACACATACGCACACACACACATACACACACTGACACACATATATATATATACACAGTATTTTCTGGTGTATAGGTCGCACCTGTGTATAGGTGGCATTGTCCAATTATCACCAATAGATTGGAAAAATCCCTAGATAGGTCGCACCTGTTTAGCTCTGCTGCAAATGTCTGTCACAGGAGCGCACAGCAAGGCTTTTAAGAAGATTAACACTTAAAAACAATTATTTGTTTGATAAAAAATTATAGCAAATACCTGTATATGTCTGAACTGAACTTTTCCTTAATAAATGAACGTAATTGTGAAATGAGCTGGATTTAAAAATTTGTTTTGCCGAAGGTGATAACAAGCCATATACTGTATAGGCCGCACCGGTGTATAGGTCGCAGGCCTATAATAATAAAAAATAAAATAAAAAATAATAAATAAAAAAATACCATACCATACCATACCATTTTATTTATAAAGCACTTTAAACAGGAACAAGTCCACACCAAAGTGCTGGACAAACAAACACGCAACAGGCAACACATACAATGAAGTACAACACGAAAAACATAAAAACATTGCAGATCATAAATCAAACGATCCAGTACAAATCAGCTGGCATTGAAAGCGATGGAGTAGTAGTGAGTTTTTAACCGGGATTTGAAAACCGAGAGGGAGGGGGCCTGTTTGATGAGCAGCGGTAACTCGTTCCAGAGTCTTGGGCCTGCTACAGAGAACGCCCTGTCACCCCTGCGCTTAAGGCGAGTTTCTGGAACTATTAAGAGTACCTGATCCTCTGACCTCAAAGCACGTGGAGGGACATATGGGTGTATCAGATCTGAGAGATAGGCGGGGGCGAGACTGTTCAGCGATTTGTAGACATACATGAGAATTTTGAATTGGATTCGAAGATGAACCGGTAGCCAGTGAAGGGAGGCCAAGACTGGTGTAATGTGCTCTCTTTTGCGTGTGCTGGTTAAAAATCGGGCAGCTGCGTTCTGAACCAGTTGTAATCGTGCAATGGTGGCTTGACTGACGCCAAACAGAAGTGAATTGCAGTAATCAAGCCTAGATGTAATGAATGCGTGAATCACTGTCTCCAGGTGCTTTTTGGATAATATGGGCTTCAGCTTAGACAGACGCCTCAGCTGGAAAAAACAGGATTTGACAATCATGTTTACATGACTGTTGAGTTTCATGGAAGGATCCATTATCACTCCCAGATTTTTGACTTTTTGTTTTTCGGACAGGGGTAGAGCAGACAGGTCAATGCAGTGGTTTGAGGTTGTGTCATTGGGAAGGAACAATATGGCTTCAGACTTCTTATCATTGAAGCTTAAGAAATTTAAAGCCATCCAGTCCCTGATGTCAGCCAGGCAGTCGAGCAGAGGTTGAATAGAGCCTGTACCATTTTGTCTTAGGGGGAAGTAGATTTGACAGTCATCAGCGTAGAAGTGGAAAGGTATATTGTGTTTCCGGAAGATAGCACCGAGTGGCAGCAGGTATAAGGAGAACAAGAGAGGACCCAGGATGGACCCCTGCGGAACCCCCCATTTAAGAGCCGCCACTGCAGAAGTAAAATCATTGATGGACACACAAAAAGACCTGTCAGAGAGGTAGGATCTGAACCAGTTTAGGGCTGATCCTGAGATGCCCACCCACTGCTCCAACCTAGCAATGAGGATCTCATGGTCGATGGTGTCGAAAGCGGATGTGAGGTCCAATAGGACAAGCAGCACAGAGTCACCAGTATCTGTGGATAGAAAGATGTCGTTAAAAACCTTCAGTAGGGCAGTCTCAGTGCTGTGGAGGGATTTGAAGCCAGACTGGAATAGCTCGGGGATAGCGTGATCCTCCAGGAAGCACTTTAGTTGGGACTCAACTATTTTCTCTAGAAGTTTAGAAACAAATGGGAGTCTGGAGACAGGCCTGAAATTGGATAATACTGACGGGTCGAGGTTTGGTTTTTTCAGGAGGGGTTGAACAGCAGCATGTTTTAATGATTTTGGCACCACACCCGAGGATAGACTGCTATTAACAATAGAGAGAATGGACTACTTTTAAGTGTCCAGTGAAATGTCTTGACCTACTTTGTGTTGGAGTGTTTGTAAAGAGTTTTATTTTGAGCTTTTTTCTGTCAGCCTGCATTCCTAAGTTCAGCTCCTACCAAAGTGGGACAGAGAATGTTTCCCATCATCAGTTCTCATGGAGATGAATCTGTGAGCACGGTTGTTTGGATTTCATTGTCAATCTACTTTTACTATTAAAGCTTAACTTAAAGAGAAACAAAAGTCATTTTACTTTTAAATGTGTTCTTCTCAAGGAAAATAAATGACTGTTGTTAGATTTTTTTTTTCTAAAACTAATTCCCTACAAATTTCTTATTTGTCTAAATTTTCTTCTGATGTAAATGAACAAACAATTAGCTGTACAGTATTATTAAAGAATATAGATTTTTCAGTAAAAACACCTTCCTGACTTTAACAAAAATTAACCTGAATTCTTAGGTTCATTTCTCAAAGGGACAATGGGAATAATATTTGTCAGACTTGCTCTTTTGCAAATGTTCGTAACTAAAATCAACTAGATAGTATAAAGAAGTGCTTTCTTTTTTTTGTGCAGCTTCGCCTCTGGATGATTCCCTGGACTGATCAGGAAGCAACACAAAGTGAACATTTCTAAATGAGGTCACTCCATGCTCTGTATTTGTTCAGATGCTCTGAATGATTTTTTATAAACAAGCTGTTTGCACTGCTGGTGTGTATCTCAGCCCTCAGAGCTCCCAGTCCTGGAGAGTCTCCCTGAATGACAGCTTGTAATTGAAATGCTGGATTAACTGATGCCATCTTTATTTGATCCCTAGAGGAGTGTCTTTGAGCCTTTCCTAATAAAGCATGAGGCGCGGCATCGCCTAATCTCTCCACTGAACACAAGTTCACAAAGCTGTTGAAACAAAACGTGCACATCCAGCATTAAAAACTATGATGCAATCTGTCTGAACGCAATCGAGCGTGCATTCACCCACGTACATGTATAAAAATTACATAGGTGTGCTCATTATTAATGCTACACAATCATGTGGGAAATAAATTATTCATCTTTATGCAGCTACTTGAAACTGAAGAGTACTCGGTTTATTTTTTATTTTTTTAATAAGCCATTGCTGAACGTGCCAATAAACTGACTGTGCTTCTACAGCAGCTGCAAACTGCTTCACTTACAGCAACACAAATCAAACTGAAAGCAACAAATGAAGTGAAAAGTCCATAATAGATTTAAAGGTACTCATTACAGGTGAAAACGTTGAAGCTACTGCAAAAAATATGTGCTTGTGCGTGTTACAAAGGAGTAAACATGGAGAGGATCAACATGACAGGCCAACTATGTTAAGTTGTTTTAGTGCAGAATGTTTAAGAACAAAAAGGAGTGAGAGTGGAGAATGGGAGAGCCTGAGGAGGTTTCAGGTCTGAGTGAAACACGAACACCCTGTGATGAGGTCAGACAATCTGTAACTCAGAGTTAAACTGTTGTGGCTGGAACAAAGCAAAGGATCAGGTGATGCTTCTTAACGAAACAATACCGTATGAGTTAGAGTACATTTCAAGAATATAGATAAATAAAGAGGCCAGATTTTTTGGAAAATTGTCTTCAGAATATCAATAAACTGTATATTCATTAAAAAGTGTAATTTCTGCATTATGCAGTATCTACATCAGCTTCATGACTACTTTTGTTTCTGTGGTGATTGGTTACTGGATGGACTGGATGGATTTTAATGAAACTTTCAGGAATTTACAACTTATTATCTTTATGGGCAAATACGATGACAGATGGCTCCTATAACTGCGATTAGAAAACACAAAAATATATATAATTTAGACAATTTTACAGATATTAAGAGATGTGGTAGTAGCTGAGAGTCAATAATAACCCAAACTCCAAGTTTGTCATCTCACATTATTGTATGGTTCATAACATTATTTGTAAGGTTTGATTAAAATCAGCTACAGCTCTGTCCCTTCTCATCATACTTTGACCTTAATTTAAAACACACACAAAACTGTACATTATATGCATTTATTCAAGGATAGGTATTTAATACTTTGGTATTATTCTCAAAAACGTTACAGTATGAGCTGTAAATGTTCAACAAATAATCATTTTAATTGGCTTTTCAGTTTTGTTTGGTATAACTGGGAAATAAAAGATTTATTGACATACTGAGCTGAGAAAAGCATTTGTACATTGCCAAAATAAATAAATATATGAAATATGTATTTATTTCTTTTGATGTGGTGTTTTAGTACTGCTTTGACATACCGGGTATGTTGATAATGGTTGTTAATCGTAAAACATCAGGGCATTTTTTTAATATACAGTATATATATTCAAACAATTATTTAATCCTAAATAAAAGACAGCATGGTACGTGTAGGTTTCTACACAGTACACAAATGAAATCACTTTAAGGGCCAGTGGCCCTCACCCTGATAGTCGCTAAATGCTTTGAAAAATTAAATGCTTTGAAAAATTGGTCGTGGCCCACATCAAAACAACTATCAACATCATGCAGCTTTAAGACTGATTCCCAGAGGATTTTCACACCTGATGGGAACAGAGGAGCCTCGTCTGTGAATTAGACTCAAAGACCTTGAGAAACCCCTACTGTTAAGGTGTGAGGTGTGAATTGTCAATTTACATAGGTATGTATCTTATCTCAGCCCTTTAAAACCTCACTCCCACTCTCTGCTCTTTGAATTGAGAAAGCTCCTCGGATGAAGAGCCAAATGTCTTCTGTTACAAATAAAGTCCAGTTGTTTCTGTATTGAACGCCTTTTTTGATTTTATCATGTCCTGGATGGCTGTGAACCTTCACCAGCACAACCATCAACATCAATGAAGACCCTCATCATACCGCGAGAACCGATCAACAGAGGATGCCATCTCCCCTGTGGTCCACACTGCTCTCACCTACCTGGAACAGGACTCCTACGTTCGTATGCTCTTTGTGGACTTCACAGCTGCCTCCAACATCATGATCCCCCAGACCCTGATGGACAAACTATTCACACTAGGACTAAGCCCCTCCATTTGCAACTGACTTAACAAACAGACCACAGTCATTGAGGATCCACAACTTCTCTTCCTCCATCATAACCCTCCGCACTATCTCCCATCAGGGATGTGTGCTGAGCCCTCTAATGTTCACTCTGCTCACATATGACCATGCACTACTCATCCAGGCTGTCACATTGTAAAGTTTGCAGATGATACAGCGGTGGTGGGATGCATTACAAACAATGATGAGTCCAGCTACAGGCAGGAGGTGGAACACTTGGAGAGCTGGTGCAGGATGAACAGCCTCCATATAATAATAATAATAATAATAATAAATTCAATTTATACCGCACTTTTCATTAATAAAAATCTCAAAGTGCTAAGTGTGAAGAGGATAAAATCAGTGTGAAGAGGAT